>PYHX02000467.1:30413617-30469139 GCA_004302925.2 Cochliomyia hominivorax | reverse complement strand
ACAGAAACAACTAAAAATTCATACTAAAAAAGTAAACACATTTTAATATGTGAGTACGTTTGTATGTATTCATACAAAATGTTGTAAACTTAATAAAAAATTTTCACACTGCCACACATCCATTTCGATTTTAAACAATTTCTGCGAATTATTCGTTATAAAACTCTTTTTTGGATTTTGCTCTTTTTTGATTTTTTTCTTTTTGATTTTTATCATTTGTTAGAATTAAACTCTTGTTCAACGGGCGATAAAAAATAAAACTCTTTTTTTAAAAATTAAACTCTTTGAAAGATCCGATAGTTTGATGAATATAAAAATAGTCAACAACCGTATTTTGTTTAGTTTTCATTTTCTTCTTTCTTTTTTTTTTTTTTTTGTTTTCTGGTCAAAATTTTGAGGCTACAAAAAGCAAAAAAACAAAAAACTTGGTTCAATTATTTTTGTGTCTAATATGCTGTCATAGATAATCTTTTTATAAAAACCTCATTGGCTTTCGCATAAACTGTGCTGTAGCGAGGGCTTTATGGACTTTAACAAACTAAAGTTTTTAAGCGCCTTTTAGGTATTTTCATTTAATTTTGTCTGATCGTTTTTACCTTTTTTATGTGGGTATTTGAATTTTGATATCTAAATATTAAATTTAAAATTAGATTTTTGTTTTTTACCTTCATTTATGGAAATGAATATTTGTAATAAATTTCTATTAATTTCAAATGTTTGGGTGGGGTGGAGGGTGGTGTTGGTATTAGTGAAAGACGAATTCAAAAAAGTGTTAAATTGATTTTAGTTGAAAATTTTAAACAAATTAATCAAACTGCAATTGGAATAAAGTTATATAAATAGATAAATACATTGATAATTGCACTAATACGTTCATGTTCACGTTTTGGTCTCTATTACATCCATTCCAGATTTGTTGTAAGTTTTAGATCAGTTCTAGTTCAGTACGTCTTCAATAATATTATCAGCTTAACTCTTTTAATTGACGTATTCACCCATAACGAAAATACTTATTTGAAAACTAATTTAAACTAAATGAGAATTATTAATGTCCACGGTTTTGAATACCATGGCTTTGTAATCATCCCTTTTTTGATAATTTTTCATTCATTGCTACACGGGCGTTCATTGCAGTCCAATTAACATGTGACCTGTAGATATGCCCACAAAATCCTAATTAAGTTCCTCAGTCCTTTAAGTTTATTTATAGATTCTTACAAATTATTACCGTTTTACCTTTCTCATTTTACTCAGTTCAAATTAAAACTGCTTCATGAAGATGAGGACTCATCATTTAACGATACATTGAATGCGTGGTAAAGTCGATTTGCTATCACCGGATGTAGTTCAGTTTAGTCTAGAACCGACTATGTTCAATTATGATTATTATATTATAGCGATTATGTTGATTACTTCGGACTCATGACTGACTGGTTAAACTTTGAAGAGTCGGATCTCTTCGCTGTATCCTTTGGATTTATTTACTGTGTTAAAAGAGATTTTGAAAATGCGGTGTTCGAAACTACCGAGAGAACTCGGCATATTAAAACAGTCAACCGAAGTAGCAGTGTTGGATACAATTTTCTTGGTTAATTTGAAAAAGCAGATAACCGGCGTTCCTGTGGTAAAAAAGTCAACTAAATTCGATGATACAAATCCGAAAGTACCAACTGAAGTCGCTGAGTTAAAAGAGTCAGCCAAAGCTTCAGTGTACCGTTTCAAATGTTGGTTACATTTTTTTTAAAGTTTACAGAAAGAAATTGTCTACCGAAATTGCAATTGTGCAACTTCAAAGCTGCTGTGGCGAACTTGCTGAGGTAAAACAGTCAATATCCGCTTTAGAACACGAATCCAAATCCACAGTGCTCAAATAATCAACTTAGGATGGTTAAGCAGAATGAAATTATCTACCGAAGTCGTTGCATTAAGACATTCAGCCAAAGTTGTTGTGTGTTAAACAGTTTAACAAAGAAGTACTTCTCCGAAAGACGGAATAGTACCGTTTTTTTATTAAAAACTCTCGAATCTTTATCTCACAAATTTCTTCATTTATGTCATTTTAAAAACGTCTTAGAAATTTCTTTTATTCGATAATAAAAAAAATCTCACTATAAAGTCATTAACATTTTTCTTTCCTAAAAAAATCTTCCTTCCAAAAAAAAGTGAAAATAATTTATGCCAAAATTGCTCTAATTGAATTAACATTACAGGTTCCAAAACTATAAACTATAATTTCAATATCAATCATAAAAACTCAATACAAAATGCAAAATATCACCGAATACTTCTGGTGTCACATAAATCAAAATCCAGTTTCCTATAAAGATTTTTATCAGCATCAGTGATCAGTGAAAAAGGACTATAAAAGCTTAAATAATTATAATAATATTAATTTTTCAAAATTTTATAAACAAAGAAAAATCCCTTGTAAGTCCAGAGACACCAAAAAATCACAGTAAACAAAAAAATTTTTATTGCTCAAGAAGAAGAAGAAGAGAAAAGGAGCACAAAACATTCAATATTTTGACTTCCTAATGGCCTTAAATAACAATGATTATAAGATGATGACTACGACTACTACTAGCAGCTTGTGAACTGAATGTCTAAATGTGTGAGTAAGTGAATGATTGGAAAAACAACAACTAAATAAAGTGACGCACTTAATGTGGAACACACACATTCATTCATCAATAAACTGTGTGTCCACTTTTTAAAAAGACTTGAGACAAACTTTCATACATAATGAAATATTTTGCTACCGATCATTTGATCTCAACCATTTCCAACACCATAAAATG
This sequence comes from Cochliomyia hominivorax, assembly GCA_004302925.2. Classification (NCBI taxonomy): domain Eukaryota; kingdom Metazoa; phylum Arthropoda; class Insecta; order Diptera; family Calliphoridae; genus Cochliomyia; species Cochliomyia hominivorax. Next base: position 30,466,341 of record PYHX02000467.1, on the reverse strand, counting down.
CCAACAACAAAATCACTATAATCACCACAAAATATACACTGAAAGAAGAAGAGAGTGTGCAGAAGAAGAAGAAGCAGTAGAATATGATGCTGCTTTATTGTGATTGCGGCTTAAACACTTTAAACTCTTTATATGTGGCAGATTTTAAGCAACAAGTTGCACAATTTTGTATATAAAAGACACTAAAATTGCATTCAGCCGAAAAGCTACCGTAATTCAATAAACGACTTTATTGTCATTTTTGAAGGAAAAGGGGAAGAAATGGTGCGTTTTGGTGAATGAAGATACAATGTTTTCTTCTTTAAGGTTGACAAAATGTGTCAAATAGCACTTAAGTAAAATAAATATAAGAAAATATTGGAAATTATCATATACCCGGTGTGATTTGCTGCCCGTATCACAAAGAAAAATTATTGAAAACACTAAGTGAAGCAGGATATAGTAGCGATCAACTTTAATAAGGAGACACATGAGAACTTATGAGGACAATTTCACAATTCAAGCAAGAATTCATAGAGCTAATGACTTATGAGGTCTGGTAAATGGTTATCTCAGTGGAGAATACATTTTCCTCCAACCGACCTTCTAAGCCATGTTACTGAAATCACGCCTAAGTTTCGAAATAGGAATAAGGTCTTCGCAACACTGGTCGGCATTATATGTGTTATAGATAAACAAACCTTATTAGCTATATATACAAAGTTTGGCCGATCAGTGAATGAAATATGATGCTTCAATGTGGACTCTTCGAATTATAGGCAGTGAAAACTATATAAATCTTCCTCAATCTTTATGAGGAGATAAAGATCCTACCAGTTAAGGAATACAATGAAAAAGTATATCTTAAAAATCACTCAATTTAAGTTTCCTGGATTCCTTATAGGGATAGATTTATAGCAATTTTGAAGTTTACCCTATGAGTGTCGTAGTTTTAAGCCACCCACCGCCCATTCTAGAAACAAAACAGAATCTGTCATGATCTACAAGTACAGTTTGTATTGACCTTTTCAACCTTTTCAACAACTGTGTCCTTTTGATGGTCATGATTCAGCCTGTAAAATAATGTATTCATAATCCATGAGGTAATGCGGAAGTCATTATGTGGCAAATCCATACAAACCAGCAAAAATCGTAAGCACACAGCCGTTCTGAGATTTCTGCAACTATAATTGGCAAAACCCTATACGTAAAAGATGAAGTAAATAAGGCGATCTCGATTGATCTAATCTGGGCGTTTAGGATGAATAATTACTACATAAATTAACGGTTCCAACATCACTTCGAGGTTCATTTTCAAAAGTTGAGAAGGGTTATAGCAGTCCATCGTACATGTAATTATATTCGTAGAGAACAAAAGTACGGCATTTCTGCCATTGACTGCATTTAACCTGATCATAACATCCTCGATTCAAGATCCGCATGGATTGAGTTCGGCAAAGTAGAAATTTTATTACTTAATTGGGATAATTTCCTTAAGAGAGCTTCCTACCAAGATTACAATAATTTGGTCGCCATCATCTTATTACTTCTCGATAATTAACTAACTGATTTCGATCTTTAACTAATTTTTTTTACAAATTCATTTGCTCCACTAAACTTATTTTCCTTTTCTGTTTTACCTCTTTACAGATATTTCGTCCTGTAAACAAAACACTGGAACAGGTTACACAAAAAAAGCTCAAACGTGAATTGTGAGCTCTTAATATCAAGGATAATATTATGTTTCTATATGATCGATTATTGTAAAAAATCAATATTTTCAATATTAAAATATTTTTTTTAAATATAAAATCAATTAAATTTATGCGATTTTATTTATTTCGGCTAAAAATGGTAAGTGAAATACCAAGAGCTTTGCGTATTTTCATTTTTTAGCATTTCAGCCTTTAATTGCGCTTCTAAATTATTATAACTTTTTCAATATAAACTTAGAAGTGGCCCAAAATCTATACAATTAATTATACATCAGCTATTTTTGTAGACAAAGTTCCAATCTATAACATGGTGAAAGAACTATCCTAATATCTCAAACAGATCCCGAGTTATAAGGTGTTAAATAAAATTTGTAACCAATATTTACTTGCTGCGAAATTCTGTTCACCTGGTATTTTTCAAAAAAGCGAAATTTCAATTTCAGATTTTTTTCTTAATATGTTTTCTTCAAATTTGCTACGTACAAAGAACAGGGCATGAAGAATATTTGTGGATTAGAAAAAATTGCCTCATACACTTAAAAGGAAAATAAATGTGAAATTTCATATATTTCCACTCTAAATTTGTCTACCTAAAGTAATGGGCAGTAAAGCTAAAGTCCTAAGCTATCATGCCCAAAAAACTTCATATAAAACAAGTCTATAGTTTAGGCGTTATAGTTATACTTTTAAGACTTGAAGCGATATCTTCATTATTTTTTAAAATAGATCATTGAAATTGTAAAACACCAGCAAAGTACGAATTAACGAATCGAGATCAATTGAAAATAATAATTTAGAATGTAAACTGTGGCAGATAGGAAGACTTAAAATATTTATTACAATTTTTGTAAACTTGCAGTGACATGCCAAACGTTTACCAATCTGTAGCCAAAGTTCCAATCTATAACATGGTGAAAGAACTATTCCAATATCTCAAACGGTTCCCGAGATATAAAGTGTTAAATAAAATTTGTAACCAATATTCACCTGCTACTAAATTCTGTTGACCTGGTATTTTTCAAAAAAAGTGAAATTTCAATTTTGCGTTTTTTGTAGGATTTTCTTTAATACTCGGTCATATTTAATGACAGACAATTCTTCAAATTTGCTGTATACAAAGAACGGGGTATTTATTACGAATATTTATCGATCAAAAAAAATTTACACGCCCATACTGAAGGCTAATAAATGGGCGTAAAATTTGAAATCTCATAACTCTCGCACACAAAAATCTTCATCAAAAATAATTTATAATTTAGAGTTTGGAAATTGAAGACATAATAAATAATACATAGTTAAAGTCGGTTCAAAACATTTTCATTTATTTTTAATTATTTATAACATATTTTTTCAATAAAATAAATTTTATTAAATTAAGTTTATATTTGTTGTATTGAAAAATATATTGGTTCCATATTTTTCCTAAATAAGCTCTGACATATGTTGGGCCAACCATCCAAATTCGTTTGTTTTATTTGTGTATGTGGTATAAGAAATTGGTCTTGATTTTGTGGAAAACCTGAAAATAATAAAAAAATTATAAACATTTTGAAAATATAATTTTGCTAATAAAATTTTAAAGATTCATTAACACAATGAATTATATAACATGTGTACTAGAACTATATTGAACCTATTCGAATCGATTTTCAAATATCCTAATTCTTAGCTATTTGCACATAACAAAAACCCAAAAAAAATGTATTATGAGTCCCCTTCCCGGTTTTATGCTTAAATATGAATTGGTTCAAATGTAGAAGACTTTAGATGGACAAAATTCACCATTATTTGCCTTTACATGAATATAAAAGGCCTCTGTGTCCATACATCTACATAAAAGGTTTTTGGTAAAGATAATTTTTCTATTATTAACCTTCTTAATAGCAAGTTAAAGTGTTAAATTCGGCTGTGTTGATTTTGTTTTACTTTTCACCTTTGCTTATATGGAATTTTTGGGTTTTCCTTCAAGCAACGGACCTAACATTTAACGTTAAGTCCCTATTTTAAATAGGCTTTCATAAAATCATCACTTGTAGAAGAAGGAGAAAATGACAGCCATTACTCTATAGCCTTTATATGAGTCAACATAGATTCTCTAAAACGCTCAATATGTATGCAAAATTTTATTCAAATCACGAGTAGTTTACGTTATAAATATAAAATAATATATATTAACTCGGCTATTTATGGGCCGGTTTCAAAAATTAGAAAAAAAGAGAAATTTAGAAAAAATTGGTATTTTTCTGCATCAAAATTTTGTCCATATATCCCATAGGAGGTTCAAAATATCGGAAAATGCGGTTTTGATTATAACTCAGAAACTAATGGACCAATTACTGTGATGTTTTCAACTCTCTAAAGATCTCTCTCTCTCTAGCTTAAATAGGAAGTTCAAAATTGCATTATTACATTTTTATTGTTTTCAATACTTTATCGATCCATTTATGAACCAATTTCCCTGTATTTCAATAGCAAAATTCTCGAAACTATAGGTCGGCTTCATAAACTTGACTTCAACCGACACACGGACGGACAAAGCTCAATCAATTTCGTTTTTCATACCGATCCCGAATATTTGGAGGTCAAACTTATATACACCCTTCTGATCTCGTCAGGTGAAGGATATAAAAATAATTATAAATTATATGAAGTTCATCTAAATATTAAAGAAACTTTAATAGATTTCGGTCACTTTTATAAAAAATTGGTGTAACATGGCAATTTTACGACTGATCTGTCAAAATTTTATTCTAAATTGAATTCTAAGAAAGAAAAATTATTTTAAATGCGAACAAAGAAAATAAAACGATCCGGGAAATATGAACCTAAATAACCGTTCACGTACTATTATTATATTATAAAACGTTTTAACGACGAACCCAACATGTAAGTATCAGACAAGATGTGGACGACCACCAGAACTATCTGAAAAAAAGAGACTTAAACTTCATCGTCCGAAATTACTGCAATTGCTGCAATGTTAATGGAAAGCACTGTTACAACTGTTCAGCCCTACAAATTACGTCGAGTAAACCTTTCCAAGTTCAAAAAACTAAATAAAATCAAAAATGTGTGAACATTTTATTTTCTTCCCAAATACTTCTTAAACTATCTAAACTATAAGTAGAGAATTATTTTTTATTAAATTATAAATTTTTGGCGATTTTTCAAAGAATTTTACCAACTTTCGAGATTAACTTAACGACCCCACCACCCACTAGGAACATATTCTTCTCCAAAACTATTGGAAAATACCTCAGGAATGTCTTTGTTAAAACAATGCATCTGAAGTTAACACGTTATGTTTCATACATACACACTCACACAGACACACACACAAACGTATACAATATATATATAAAAGTTTTTTCTTAAATATAACTCAGGAACACTTAATGTTCTATTTTTAGTTATAACTTTTTTCTACTGAACCGATTTTTCGATGGTTGTCGATTTTTAGTTGACAATTTTACATAAATTCTTCGCTTGATCTTGAATTTGGAGGTTGTCCCAGATATCGATCTACAACTTTTTATATACTAAACCGATTTGCTGGTTTTAAAAAGGAAACTGCTCAAGACTATAACAAATACTCAGGTCAAATTTCATTGACCTCTGTCAATTAGTGTGGATGTGAGCGTGCCAATAACAGACAGACAGACAGACAGACAGACAGACAAAAGCAAAAATCGACTCAGATTTTGTTTTAATGCAAGAGTATAAATACATTATGGAGTCTGAGATGATTCATTCTTAGCGTTACACACAGAATGACAAAGTTAATATACCCACTTCACCACTTGTGTTGGTGTAGGGTATAAAAAGGAGTCTTGGAGCCGCTGTACAACGTGAAATCTTATTAAGATAACTTTAACGATTAAAAAATATAGAATTATTAGAAGGAAGATCGATTGAGATGTGATCAAGTGTAGCGAATACAAAATTCGGCATAACCGAATTTAAACACTTTAAATTGTTTTCATTTTTTTATTTTATGACAATTTTTTAGAAAATTAAATAACAGACATTTAAGTTTATTTAACAGAAATTTACTTTTCATGTTATGAAGAGACATTGTTGCATAAACTGTTCATCAATCCATTCATCCATCCATTATGAATATACACACATTAATTAAAGCACCTGTATGTGTAATTAATTGTTTAATTATTTTTTTAAACAACATTTTCAATTAAATGTCAGTGTTTTAGTTTTTTTTTTAAATGACATTTTTTGTAAATTTGACAACAAGAAAATCCTGTAAAATTAAAACAATCAATAATGCTATAATCGGCTATGACGAATCTTTATAATCTCCAACATAAATGCGTGTGAAGTAAATACGTTATGTTTTGTACACAACACGAAATACTTTTTACTATAACTTTTTTTCAACTGAACCGATTTTGATAAGTTTTGGAATGGTTATGATAACTTAATATTAAAAATTTTATTCTCGATTAAAGTTGTGGATTTATAGTTGACAATATAACGAGAGATCTTCACTTGAACTAGGAGGGTGTCTCAGATATCAGTCTATATATCTTAACATACTGAACTGATTTTTTTGGTTTTAAATAGAACAAATTTCATTGATCTCTGTCAATTATTGTGGATGTGAGCGTGCTAACAACAGACAGACAGACGGGCATGGCTAAATCGACTTAGATTTTGTTTTGATGCTAGAATATATATACATTATGGGGTCCATGATAATTCCTTCTTAGCGTGACAAAGTTAATATACCCTCATCACCACTTCTGCTGGTGGAGGGTATTAAAAAAAAGAAGTGAATCAATTTCATAATTTAAAATAAAATTATTTTAGTTCTTAACAAATTCACACACACACTTGTCATACATTACAGTTTAGTTGATAATTAACATTTTAACACAAACCCACGTTTATTTTTATTATTTAAACGCACTTTCAATCCAACAACCTTGAATTATAAAGTTTTCGAATATTTTATGAAACTAAAGGAAACTGATCTCTTACAGAATAGAATAACAACAACAACAACAACAACAAAAAACAATATTTCCTTTAATGCACATAAAGAATTCTCTTTTGGATAAAACCTCGTGTGTGGGCGTTTGTTAAACCAGAGAGTCAATCCTCTACGCATAAAGTAGAGGATATAATTTTGCTAACCGCAAACGCGAAATTTAAGTAGTTCTTACCAAAAAAGCCATAGAATTGATGAAATACCAGAATTTACACACACACAAAAAATAATAATAATAACGAAACAAGACAACAAGTGATCCCCCTTAGAATGCGTTGGCGGAGTATAAAAATAATTTCAAAGATTACGATCACTTTTTGCAAACTCTTTTTGGAAGTTGTAGGCGTTTGTATGAGAATGTGTGAATATAAGTGAGTAAAGTGTGTAAAAGACACACTTTAATTTACACAAATAGTGGTTATAACAACTTGTTGTTAATTCGATTAAATTAAGCATGATCACCACAAATAAAAATATCAAAGTCATGTTTATTGTAGGATCAGATTACTTACCACCGATCAACAACAAAAAGGATCAAATTTCACACAAACACCAAAAACAAAAAACAACAACAAAAAAGCAAAAACATCATGATGACTTTGCTACAATTTACACCCTCAACATAAATAAACCGATCATGACACAATACAGACCATCGTCATCATCGATCGTCACCGACAGCCAGATCAATCGAAGCGTGATACACTTGTCAACTGTCATTGAACGATCTAAATAAATAAACTGCAACAGAGTTGAAGTAACTTTTTTTTAAATTTTTTTCATTCTTTTGAAAGTGATCTGATCTGATCGTGTGCCAAGTGACTTGATGTTTACAAAACAAACAAAAAATATATATTTTGTTGGTTGATTTATGATCCCTCCAAAAAGTGTGCTCTGGCAAACAGAATTTTAAGTTGAAGAAGAATTTATAAAACAGAGTTTATGTCTGGTGATTTGGAGTATAACTGGTGCAACCACATTGATTCCCCAATAACATTATAAATAAAAAAACAGGTAGTTATTGTTAAGACTCTTAAGTCAAGAAAACAATACAAAACAATAAAAGAAAGAATGAATTGAAACACTTTAAATACCAGATCAATGTCAACAAATTTTAGGTTAAAAGAAAATGAGGGAAAAATGGATTAACAAAGGATGATTTAAAGTGATCGTTCATAATTGAAGTTGTAATATAAATTCACCATAAAATAATTAAAAATCAATAGAAATGTTAAGTCTGCCATAATAGTTTTAGGGAAAACTCACATAAGTTAGAAGAAGATAGTCTCCAAAATCGGTCTATAAGATTCTAAATTTGACGTTGTTTTAAAAATTATTAAAGAAGAAATTATGGATCGACCTCTTTTTCACACCGATTTTTATATATTTAACCTAATTTGATCAAATATTATTACAATACACATTTAGATGGGACCAATTAGAATTAAATTTTCTAATATTTAGAACTTTTATGGGCTTAAAACCCCATTTTATTACATCCCACATTTGTATGGTAGCTTGGTGAAAAAATTGACCCATCATCACCAATTTCAACAGTCCTTGGACCAAAAATAATGACACATGACAAATTTCATTAGGATCTCTTTAAAACTACTATTTTCCATTCTCCATTTTGTTCACAACGTTTACATGGGCAGCTGCCCAACCGGAGGGACAAATAGACAGATATCGTTAAATCGACTCAAAAAGAAAGAGTCGAACAGTTTACCTAAAATTTACGGTAGCACAGTTCTTTCTATCCGTTACAAACTTCTGTACACACGCATAATACCCTACTTATGACTGTTCGGGAGCTTAGTAATGTGAATGGTGCTATGTCCTTTTAGGCAATCACCAATTACTGCTGCACAGTGTTCAAATCGATTTTTTGGAAATAATTCCTTCTATATTTTCAAGCTCTTTTGATGATCTTTTCAAAATTCTCCAAAAAAATCATTTAAGATTTGAAAAAAATCCTGGTCAAAAATTTTATATTGTTGATGTTCGAAGGAATGTTGAAGAAAAATTTGGGATCCAAAAGAAGTAAAAATTTTCCAAAAAAATTCTTGATATGCCAAGCAATTTACAATTGCGGCATAAGAAGCCAATCATTTGTTACAACGGGCACAATAAATACCGAAATTTACATTAAGGAAAGTTTACAAAAAAAGCTGCTTCAATTTATAAGAATTCAAAAAGTGTCCACTTATTATGGCCTGATTTGTCAACCTCTCAGTTTGGTAAAAAAAGTGAATATTCAAGTTCAAACGTTTTCACAGATACCAAATACAGAAAGAAAGAAAGAAGAAAGAAGTTTAAAATTGGCTCAAAGTCCAACTTAAATTACGCTTCCCCTAGTTAAATTTAGCTCCTTTCAATACACTTCTATGAAATATTTTTACTTTTTTTAAAAAGAATATTGTTAACTTAAAAATTTATTTGTATTCCATTTTACTTTTTATTTTAATTAATGATAGTTTCCTATAAATACACTTAATTTTATAGCATCTATATATAAAATAGGATGTGTGTATTTATGTATGTAACGTATGGACTCTAAAATGGCTGGTCCAAGTTTTAAAGAATGATCCTAATATACCCAAAAGTAATATAGGCTATAAAAAAATCCGATAGAACTAGGGAGAGGGGTACCGACCATACAAAGCAAATATTGGTTATCGAATATCTAAAGAACTATAACTGCGAGAGTTCTAAAATTTTGTTCCAACAACTTACTCAAGAAACTGTTGAATTGGAATAATAGTAGGAAGGATAACACCAGGGGTAGGGTTACCGTCACAGCAAAGCAAATATTGATAATCGAATCGAATCGAATCAAATATCTATTGAACTATAAATGCGAGAGATCTTAAATTTAGAACTAACTACTTTCTCTAAAAATTATTTTACTGGACAAAACGTAGGAAGGATAGGAACGATTTAGTCCCATTTACTCTTGCTATCACCGCCCAAATTACGTTTTAACATTCGAGCATCATTGTATCTCAAATTGTGTCAATAACATAATTATTTTTTTGTCAGAGAAAATTATCTTTTTCGTCTCCTCTGTCCATTTCATGCATTTTCGTGGGAATTTTAGACAATTTTCTTTAAGCTAATTTTGGAACATTTGTTAACACTTTGACATCTTCCACTTTATGTTTTCATCTCTTCGTAAAATGTGTGCAACTTATTCGGAAGTCTCAGGGAGATTAAGTTTGTTCTTTATTAGTGTAAATTCAATTTGTTTTGGGTTTCTTCTTGTCTGATAAGATAAATATCTCTTTTTTATAATTTTGCATTACCCTTAAAGAAATCACGCATCACACTTTGGGAACATTTATTTTGACGACCAATTTATCTATTGGAACATCTTTGGCTATTAAAGTATTTTATTGGATGAAATTTATCGATTTTATAACAAAATTATGCCTTAAAATTGAGATATTGTCGTTAAAAATGCACCTTTATTTATAAGATATAGAGATTTTAAATATTTTGTTTTTGGTATTTTTATTAATTTTTTACTTCTGCGTTTATAGAAATATTTAACATAAAATTGCATCACAACAATACAAAGAAAAAAATCTTGTTTACTTTAAAAATGTACCGTTAAGTTTGCCTCTCATTAAAAAAAATTCAACTTTGCTTTTGCATGAGAATAACAAAGATTTAACAGAAGTTGAGAAAAAAAATAAATGCGTTTATGGGAATATGCATCAGTGTAGTTGTATGTTATATCGATACACTGAACCAAATGTCGTCGGTAATATTAACGAAAAATTTCCGTGGAATTTTAACGACAAAAAATGTGTTAAATAAACAGACTTTTATTCATAATTAACATAATATTTCTTCAAATTGACGAAATTTTTTGAAATAATTAAAACGAAAATAATCAAATTTTTTTTTTAATTAAAGATGTTGAATTGAATAAAATTTATTTAAAAAACATTAACGAAAAATATTTTATATCAACAGATATTTAGTAAAAACGGCAGTTATGCATCGTAAGTAACCAAATTTTTGCTGTTGTAGATCTATTGATATTCGATAATCAATATTTGCTTTGTATGGAGGCTACTTTTCCCCTGATCCTATCCGTCTTATATTCTCGCTGTTACAGTTTTAAGATATTCTATAATCAATATTTGTTTTGTATAGGGAGTACACCTTCGCTTGGTCCATAACATTTTATGTATTAATTTATTACAATAATTTAACGTAATTCTTTCCTCAATTCAACTAAAATTTTGTAAATTTAACTTAAACATGGTATTTAAATTAAATAATAATAATATTAATCAATATAATTAAATTATTATTTTTCAATTTGAATAATGTATTATTCAAATTGAAACAAATAGAAATATTGAAAATTTTTCGTTAATTTTAAGAAACGAAAATTTTCGTTGTGATGAATAAAGGTTTCGTTAGCTAATAATTAATCTACTTTTCTTCGATTTTACACCCTTTTTCGTTACATTTACTACTTTTTTGGTTCAGTGTAACTAAATCGAACCAGAATTTTAATTTAATGGCTTCTTAGATGATTCTTTCTTGACATTACTTACGGAATGATAAAATTATTAAACGCTCTTCAATGCTTTCTTGTTAGTGAAATTCTTTAAACTCAGAAAATTTTCTTTCGGATTTAATAACTTCACTTAATAACACTTCGATGAAGTAAAACATTGTTAATTTCCTCTAGGGAAATGGTGTAATTTTAAATTCGCTTTTAAAAACAACTGCTGCCATTATTTTTTCTTTTTATTCTTTTTATTCTTTTTATATGAAAAAGTATGAAACAAAAGTTATTTAAATAATCTATGAATATGAAAACATGTCATCAACTATTTTATGTAACAAGTAATTTTGCGTATTTACATTTAAGAAAAGACACGAGAAACATACGAGAGACACTTTATGTCCAGATACCCAACAACAACAACAGCAAAAAGATCTAGACAGTTTTGTTTTCACTTAAATATTTTCACCTTAATACTCCTTTGTCTAAGAGTGTCTAGTACATAAATGGACTTATTTAAGCCTGCGGTTAATTGTGACCATAATAATCTTCTTTTCAGAAATAAAAAAACAAAGAGAATAAAAGAAGAAAAGAAAAGACATATGGAATTTATTATTTAAAGTGTGAGTGAGTTTGTGTGTATGAATAAAATTATTTAGGATGCCATAATTTTCATTTTATAAGCTGCTTGTGAGGTAACACCCTTGAGAGTTGTACAAAAGTTACTTAAAGTACAAATAAGTACTTTTTTTTTCTTTTTTCTTGTAACAGACACTTGTTCGAGTACATGAGGAAGAAGAAAAGATGCAATTGTTTGATTATTATTGTAAGTAGATAAGAAGATAATTGGATTTTCTCCAACAATTAGTTGTTATCTATACAATGGCTCTGTTTTCAGCAAAGAGAACTTTAGCCAACATAACAGTCAATCCAAGAGACCAAGCGATCAACAAAACAACAGGTGCTAAAGGTACATTCTGTTCTGTTCTGCTCTGTTCCGTTCTCTTATGTATTAAATATTAATTATATATAAAAAATTAATATATATTGTGTGCAAATTTATAAAATACAAAGAAAAAAAAACATATTTTTTTAAAATACCACACACACAGATACCAGATACATTTTATAAAATGTTTTCAGTTTTAGAGTTTGGAATTTTAATTTAGAATTTTGATACCCGCCACCACCACAAATGGTGCAGAGGGTATAGTAACATTGTTATTCTGAGTGTAGCACTAAGAAGAATCTTCTCAGAAACTATAATGTTAAATATTCTTTCATCAAATCAAAATCGACGTCAGTCTGTTTGTCTGTCTGTTGTTGGTACGCTCACATCCACTATATTTGACAGAACTCAATTAAATTTGGTCTCAAGATTTGAAAATAAGTACAATATATTAAAAGATATAGACCGATATCTCAGAAAACGTCTTAGTTCAAGCGAAGAAATTTCATTAAATAAAAATTATAAATCAATAAATTATAATGATATTTTGTGATAATATTAAGTTATGTGTACTTCATTACCATTCTAAAACTTATCAAAATCGGTTCAGTAGAAAAAGTTATACCCAAAGTGTTTCGTGTTATATTTTCGAGAAACTTTTATATTATTGTATGTGTAAGTGTGCATATATGAAACGTAACATATTTACTTTACAGGCACTTGTGATAGAGGGTACTAAAGATTCGGCATAGCTAAATACAACTTGTTTTATTAACAATTCATATTGTTAATTATGTTTTGAATAAATTGTTGTTATTTTAATAATTAAATTTAAATTTTTCTTTAATAATATTTTACATATTATATTTACTAAAATTTAACCTTTGACCTCGACTTAATAATTTTGAAACTCTTGGTGAAATTGTAAGAAATTGTATTAGTTAAAATAGAGCGGGTCCTAAGCTTTAGAAAATATAGATTCTCAATACCTCAATTGAAAAATAAGGAAAATACAGTGCGTCAAACAAGACTTCACAAAAAATTAAAAAAAATATTGGATTAGATTATTTTTAACGTTTTTTTTTTTTTTTTTTTTTAAGTGAACTAGTTTTTTTCGCACTCTAGTCGTGCGCCTTATTCATGCGATCAACTGTTCTTGGTGATATTTTATGTAAAATAGAGAAAATTGTTTAAAAAAAATTACAAAAAAACATAAGTTTCTGTTTCTCTTAATAAAGATATGTTTTTGTTTGTGACAATTTCTCAATTTTACTGCAAAAATTTCTAATTTAATGCCCGAGAACTTATTCTGTCCGATCAAGAAAATATACAAATTAAATTTTTTAATGATCAGGATGTTCCAATAAAGAAAAAATCGTTTTAATTCCACTTGAAACTGCAAAATTTATAAAATATAACATTAATTTTATTATTATTATTATTATTATTATTATTATTATTATTATTATTATTATTATTTATGTTTGAATTGTCTTCTTATCTATAACAAGCAGACACGGCAAACTTCGTTTTGCCAAAAAAATATTTAGGACGTTGCTGGTCTTAACAAACATTATTGTTTTATTATCATACGATTACTACGTCCTACGGAACTAAATTTGAAAAATCAAACTATTATAGTTCTTGACATATTCGATAATCAATATTCGCTTTGTACTGGTCCTTAAGTTCTTACGTTTTGTTCAGTAAAATTGTTCCTTGAGAAAGTAGTTGGTACTAAATTTGAGATCTCTCGCAGTTATAGTACTTTAGATATATGATTATCAATATTTGCAAGGGCGGTACCCCTCCCCATTTGTCTTAACTGTATTACGTTTTGTCCAGTAAACCAGTTCTTTGAGAAAGTTGTAGGGAAAAAATTTGATAACTTTCGCTGTTATAGTTTAGGTTGGATATATGATACTCAATTTTTGATTTGTATGGACGGTACCTCTCCCCCTGACCCTATCGGAATTTTTTCATAGCGTATGTTACTTTTGGCTATATTAGGATTATTCTTTGAAAATTTCATCAAAATTGGACCATCCGTTTTAGAGTCTATAAAATACATACATATATACATACATACATACATACATACATACATACATACATACATACATACATACATACATACATAAATACAACATACATACAAACATACACACATTCTATTAAATATATATAGATTTATAGAAAAACAAGTCTGTAATATTAAATCCTTTTACTCCTCCTTAAAAACAGATAAAACTCTGATTTTTTTGCTGTAATTTGCAGTTAAAAAATACTAAATTATAAATAAAAGACCTCTTATTAACACAACACATACGATGGCAATTTGAGTGTATGAGTTTGTGTGAATGTTCTAAACATAATGTGACAATAAAAACAAACACCGCCATTGTTATTATTAATTTTTGTCTACAGACAATAAATAAATTATATAAATAACAAATAACAGTATCTATAGCAAACAAAAACAACAAAAGAATACAAAGAAGAAAAAAAAACAATATGGTTGCCTTCTGCAAACAATAATTAAAATCTAAACAAAAAAAAAAAGAAAAAAACATCAACAACAATAAAAATAACAATAACACCAACAACTAACACTAATAAGTGGTGGTTATGGTAGTGTGGTGGTAGTGAGTAATAAATAATTTAATATGAGTATAAATTTATGTTCATAACTAACAGTGGTTACAAAAACAATTTCTTTTGAAATAATTCTAAAACTTTTAAATCGTTAGAGAAAAAAAATCATTTTGTAAGAGCGGAGGTGTTTTTGAGTTGATTTGGTGGATTTCAGGTTCCTATATGGTTAGAGGCGTTGTAGGTTAACCTCCAAAGTTGGCTTTTTTAATTATTTAAAGATTTTTCTGGCAATAATCCTGTAACTTTTAAACAATAAGAGTTAATTTGAAGGAGTAAAGGTTTCCTTTTTGGCCAAGTACGTAGTCGGTGACTCCCACAAAATGGCCTTCTGTGATATGTGAAATTTTTAATGATTTTTTTGACAATACGAGTTACCCTTATAAAATTTCTGAAGATTTAAGCTGAGGTGCTTTCGTAGTGATTAGGAAGATCACAGATTTCTTACTGGTCAGAGGAGTAGTCGATGACCCTCCAAATTTGGTCACATTTAATATATTAATTCTTTAAAAATTCGAAAAAAAAAATCTTTTATTAATTTAGACAAACGACATTTTGGTCATAATTAGTTCTTGTTAATCACTATGTCCATGTCAGGGAGTCATAAAATGTAACATAATTTTGGCTATAAATTTTTTTCATCTAATTCGATATTTATGATTTTTAAAATAGCAGTAAGATGCATTTAAATGTTAAATTTTATTTAAATCTGATAGTTTTTCAAAAATTGATAAAAGTGTTTGTTGGAATTTTGAGGTTATTCCCAAAAATTGTTAATCATTATGACAATCTTTTATATTTTCAATGATAACAGAAGAAAAAAACTTTTTACTCAATATAGGTCTTAAATTTTCTTTAAAATATCTGAGTTCCTTAAAGTTGGAATCATTCTTATATTATCCTTAATATTTAGCTACATTACAAGAATTTTTTGCCGGATATCCCTTATAAATACATCGTGATAATTTCCGCCAACAAAGTATTTTTCTTAAATATATTTTATTTGGATTAGAATTTTAGGTACTTCGTAAGGTAAACTATATATCATTCATTGACGAGTATATTATATTAAAATTTCAAATAAATATTTTTATTCGTTTTTATTTCATTAAAGCTTAAACATCAAAATTTTTAAGAAAACAGCAAAAATTGGAAATTTTGAAACTGCTCATAAGTTGTTGACATCAAATGACAGGTAACTTAATTTTCCTTTATAGATTGTAAATCTGCAAACTCTAACGTTTTCTTAGATACCAAATAATTACGTAAATAGATTATAATTTGACTGGAAATTTCACATAAGGCTTCCTCTAGTTAAATTTATCTAATTTCCATACATTTCTAAGGAAAATGACTCCTTCAAATCAACTCGAAAACGCTTCAGCTCTTACTGTGTGAAATTTTATTAAAATATGTCTAGGGGATCAAAAGTTATAGAACTATTTCCAAAAAAAGTCATTTGGGAATCACTGTGTAACCTTAAAAAAACTCAACAATGGAAAATAAAATTTTTTTCTAAATATTTTTCTTATAAATAATTTCTGATAGAGAAAAAATATTAAAATAATTATTTCTAAAGTATTTATTTAGTTATTTTGTTTAGTTTATTTATCCTTATTTTATGTTCACCCTCTTTTAATACCCACTACCACCATAAGTGGTGAAGAGGGGATATTAACTTGGTCATTCCGTGTGTAACGCTAAGCAGGAATCATCTCAGAAACCATAATGTATATATATTCTTACATCATATCAAAGTCTGAGTCCGTCTCACATCCAAAATAATTGACAGAGGTCAAGGAAATTTGACCTGAGCATTTGTTATACTTGTCCTGAAAAATTTCCTAATTAAAAACAGCGGATCAGTATGTTGAAAGATAAAGAACGATA
The DNA here is from genome assembly GCA_004302925.2 of Cochliomyia hominivorax. Classification (NCBI taxonomy): domain Eukaryota; kingdom Metazoa; phylum Arthropoda; class Insecta; order Diptera; family Calliphoridae; genus Cochliomyia; species Cochliomyia hominivorax. Next base: position 30,449,620 of record PYHX02000467.1, on the reverse strand, counting down.
TCTGAGACAATTTCTAAGTTCAAAATTGTCATTAATAAATCACTAAATTAAAATGAAATGTCATAATATTAAGTTTCATCAAAATCGGTTAAGTAGAAAAGAAGTTATAGTAAAAAATATAACTAATTTTATAACGCATTAAATGCTACTGTATATATTGCTTGTATTTGTGAGTGTGCATGTACGTACACTATGCATGTACGAAATATATTTGTATTAATGTACTGGTGAAGGGTATTGAAGAATCGACATAGCCGATATCATATCATTCTTACTTGTTTTAGATTTATGTAAAACAATTGGCAATTTTAAGGAAAAAAATAGAGGAAAATAGAAAAAAGAGGGTAATTTAACACTCTATATACTTATTTTTTTAAACACACACAAACACACACACTATTACATTTATAATGTATTTAAAATAATTTGTAAATGTATATGTAATAAAAGTGTAATGCATGTTAATTGTATTTACATATTATTGTTTGTTAATATTGTCGTTATTGTTGTTGTTGTTTTTTATAGTTATTTTATTTTTTATATTAAATTTTTTATTTATATTGTTTCAATATTATTGTTGTTGTTGTTATTTTTTTGTTATCGTATTTATGACAATATTTACGCTGTTGTTATTTCTAATGTAAACATAATAATTACATTTAATTGACATCACTGAACATTAAATTTAAATTATATACGGAGGACAACAACAACAAAAATACAATATAATTTGATTTTATTTTTTTGTTGTTTTTGTATTTATTACAGCATTTTGGAGACAATAAATTTTACCACAAAAATGAAAAAAGGATGTAAAAGAAAAGAATGCACAGTGGAACAAAAATATTTTCTTAGATGAAATTTTTTATCGGCTGCCTTAAATTAAATATTATTATAGCAGAGATGCTTCATGGGCGAAGTTATAAGATAATAAATTTTGATTTTCTTTAAACAACTTAACTATTTATCGAATAAACAATTTTGTTATCAATTTATCTTCCCAGTCCAGAAATTAAAAATTGTCAGTTTATAAAATTTAGAAAATTGCAATATTTTCGCCGTAAAAGTGTTTATATTCATTTTAATCTCAAATAATTTTTTTTCTTAAGAACATACGGCGTAGAGCATAAGTTTTGGTACCATAATTTCAGTAAAATATTTAATAAAATTTAATGATAATTTAAAAAAATAATATATATTGTTTTTGATATCTATTTCATTAATTTATTTCTAATTTAAAATAAAAAATATTGATGTGCTCCAAAAAAGAGATAAAAAATATGGTAAACCTTCTGGTAACTCTATTTTTTGTACTGCAAAAGTGTAGGTACACCCTAAAGTATTTTACGAAAACACAATTTCTATGAAGTAAAAGGTTATAAAAAATTATTTATTGGAGAAAAAAATATAATTAACAACCAAGATCTGGACACCCTAAAATAGTATCAATATTTAAAAAGTGATCCATTCAAAAGTATTCCAGATATTGCTATAGAGTTAAAGAAACATTGAGAAAACTTATTCCTTTATAGAGAAAACTAGTAACAATGATCGCACAACATGACAGGAGCCCTTCATTAAATTAAGAATCAATGCTTTCGACTATTGTCGTGTTGGAACACTTATTGAAATTATATTTTCACTTAACTTAGCGTAACATATGGAGGCCAAAGTGTTCCTGATACTTAAAAGGTCCACTTTATATAATATGTACAATATTATTTCACCACATGTGTAAAAACGTTCAATTTAAACTAAATGAAAAACACATATTCGATTTTAAATCAACTATGTTCAATGTTGATTTTGCTTCATGTTTGTTTTTCTGTGTGTATGGTTTTTGGCATTATTTTTGACCAATCAAAAACCTCAAATCTCCTTATTAGAAAACCTTAATAATTTGTGTGCTTAAATATTTGAAATCATTTATTTCACTAAATATGATCATTAACTGACATTTTATATTCAGACCATAAAATATAATTTCAAACAAGTTAACCCCTTTAATTTTCAATGACATTTAAAATTCAAAACTGTCATTAAGAATGTGCAAAATAGCTTCGAGCTTAAAAACAATTTAAAACGTAAATTCACCACCCTCGATTAAAAATGATTTTTATTTTTGCCATTTTCTGTAATAAACCCTTTTTTACGTTTAAATGCCACAAAACAAAAACAGCTTAAACGATGACACTTACTTTGGCCAAATATTGAGTTTTTAAACGTTTTTGTCTTAAAAACAAAAACTATTGTCTTTTTTATTTGAAAAACTTTTTACTTTTTCAGCCTTTTTCCCTTGAATCACATAATGCGGTAATTTATGTAAATGATTTATGTTTTTAGTCTTTTTTTCTTGATGTCTATAATTTTTTTATGTCTGCAACTTGTTTGTGGACACATTTTTCTCTATAATTTTAAACCAAAAAAAATTATTGGATTTTTGATGTCATTATAAGATAAAATGAATATAATTATGTGACATTAAGGTTGACTACTGTTTGGCAAGTGATTATAGAGGTATTTAATATTTTCATATGTAAACAGAGGCTTTTTTGTCTATAAATAAAATTTCAGGAATTTTTTGGCTAAAAGGAAACACTGATGATTCGGATACCTTAACCGGGGGGAGACTACAAACTCATGTTCTGCTCAATGATACGGGTTTTTTGGCAATAATTCTGTTACTTTGAAACTACAGAATATTTTTTAATGAAATTTCACTTAAACATTCTTGAAGTGCTTTCCTATTTTTATGGAAAAGCACAAATTCTTAATGGGTTCAGGGATCAGCTGTTGGGCAACTAAAGATTTTTATTTATTTTAAATAAAATCTTGATTTTTCTTAACAAAAAAATGGCTAAAGCTAATATTAAAGAGAAATTACCATGATTATATACCTACATATACTGATGCATATTCCTATAAATGCATTTAATATTTTTTCTCTATTTTCGTATTATTTTAATTATTCTCATCCAAAAATAAAGCCGAAGTTGTTTTAACGAGAGGCAACTTAACGATCATTTTTGAAAGTAATCAAGATTTTATCTTCATCTTATTGTTTATCTTAATCATGCGATTAAATGTTTTTGATGCTCTTTTATGTGGAATATTTCTATAAACGCAGACACAAATTTGCTTTTAAATTGCTTTAAAAAAATGGAAAAAACGAAATATTAAAAATTTGTGTTTCTTATAAATAATGACAATATCTTATAATGACAATATCAATAAATTTCACATCGTTTAAAGGAACTTTTTTGTCCCATCAAGAAAAATCCAAATAAAATTTGTTCATGTCCCAACATAAAAATTGAACATACAATTAGATGTTCCGAAAGTTTGGAGCATAATTTTTTTAAGAAAGGACAGAATTATGATGTTCGGAAAATGGAAGAAGCCAAAGTGCATAAAGATATGAACCATAAAGAAAATCGTCTAAAACTCGAACGAAAATACATATTATGGACAGAGGAGTGGAAAGAATTAAAAAAAATCATTAAGATGTCTTGACTCATACTCATGTTATTGGCGTGATATAAGATCAAACGTGTAACGAACAGTCTTAATCATAGTTTAAAGGTATAGCTTTGTCGGACTGGCTAGCAGTCCGGACCTAAACTTATGTGAATACATGACCCGTAAAGTTTATTCAAATAGAGCCCAAAACGAACGAAAGCATAATAACTATAAGAGTTCTTAACTCTTAAATAAAGCAAGTTTGGGAGGAAATTAATTTCAATCTTTTTACAAAAATTAGTGGAATCAATGCCAGACCATATTTTTGAGTAAATCCACAAGAAAGCATCATCCATCCAAACACCATTTAATATGACAGTTAAAACTTTAAGAATGTTATATTCGGCTATGCCAAATCTTCGACTCAAATGAGTGTGAAGTTAAAACGTTATGTTTCGTACATACACACTCACACATAAACTCACAGACATATACAATGATAAAAGTTTTCCTTAAACATAATACACAATAAGTCATAAAATTAGCTATATTTTTTGCTATAACTTTTTTTGTACTGAATCGAAATTGATAATTTTTTGGAATAGTAATGAAGTATATACAACTTAATGTTATGTCAAAATTTCTTTTTAATTTATTGATTTATAATTAATAATTTTACGAAAGTTTTTTTCTTGAACTTAGAAGTTGCCTCAGATATTTGTCTATATAATGTAATATATTGAACCGAATTTATTGGTTTTAAATACGAAGCTTCTCAGGACTATACCAAATACTCTGGTTAAATTTCATTGTGCTCTGTCATTATTGTGGATGTGAGCGTTCCAAAACAGACAGAAAGACAAACAGACTCAGATTTCGATTTGATGTAAGAATATATGTAAACATTATGGGGTCAAGATGATTCCTTCTAAGCTTTACACGGAATGACAAAAATTACATACCCTCTTCACCACAAGTGTTAGCTGTTAATGACCGACCCTCGTATAAATATATTTTCTAATTTGTGCTTAAGAGCGCAGTATATTATGGCACTATATATATATATATATGTAAAAATTTTGCGCTTTAAGGGGCTTGTATGGAATCTATGAGAAATAATGGACCGATCTTCGCATAATTTGGCAAATAATTTTAGAATATTATTCGACTTATTTGCGAAATTTCGTTAAAATCACATTATATTCAGGACATTTATGGGGAACAGTTGTATGGGGACTTGACACGTGCCAAGTTTTATTAAGATATTTAAACCTGCATTTTGTTCACAAATTTTACATTGACGGTAATCCAGACGGACGCACAGAAAGTGATTCTGAATCGATCGTTATACTAAAACGTGGTGGATGCAATATTTTTTCTGTGCGTTACAAATTTAAGCATTATACCCCAACCACCTATAGTGGTGTAGGGTATAAAAACCAACAATCCCGAGGTGTTCAGCTTTAAAGAAATACTGACTTCGTTCCTTACCAGATAGGAGACAGTACTCCTTCAAATGAAATCGAAATCGAAGACCCGTTAGCCATTACTATATTACATTTTATTCATATAAATTTAGGGGCTCAAAAGTTAAAGAATTATTAAAAAAAAAAAAAAAAACCTTTTAAAGACTCTTTGCAAGGAAATAATAGTCCAGGTCTTGCCAACATTTGTTTCGATCGTATTACATTTAACTAATTTTGGTCAAATGAGTATTTTATGAGCTTAACCCTTCAGTCCGAATGTGAAATTTATCCATATTGAGCTTTATATCTCAACAGGTTTAAATTTCATTGAAATATCTATAAAACTACGTTCTGTAAAGGGTCCACAACATTATAAGGACATCGTTAAAACGTCTCAGAAAGTGATTCTGACTCGATCGGTGTATTTTTCTATGTGTTATAATTTTACATTTTTATTTGAAAAATAAATTTCATAAAAATTCTAAGCTTTTTTTTACAAAAATCTTCCTTTTGGTTTCATTTTCGTAAGACATTTTTTTGTAAATGTTGAAGAAGTTTTCTCGTATTTTTCTCCTTTTTTTCATTTATCTTGTGATTATTTGTTTAAATTTCTTGAAATTGTAGTTAAACGCAAATTTGCGTGTTTTCAATTTTCAGTTTTTTTTTATTATTTTTTTATTTTCAACTTTTTAAAAACAATTATGTGGTTTGACTTTTATTTTTAGAAAAATAAAATAAAAAACAACTACAACAAAATATGTCTTCTTCACAAGAGAATTAATATAAATACAAACAAAGAAACATATGGTATATAAACATACACACACACACTTATAAACAATAATAACGGTTTCAATATAAAATGATAAAATTTTCAAAAAAGAAAAAAAGAACGAAATTAAAAAAAAAGTGGCCTTGAAATGAAAAATGTATAACAAAAACAACATAAAATACAAAAACAATTTTCGAAAAATTAATGGAGCAATAGGTCAATGAAAACTTAAAGAAAATTGAAAATTATGGGATTCAAAAATTTTAAATAAATTTAAATTTTTAACTTAAAAAAAATTGGATTAAAATATTGAAAAAATTATTAATTAAATATATTTTTTTTTAAATTAAAGAAAATTTTATTAAAAATATATTTATTTTTATGTCATATATTGTTGTTGTTTTCAATACTATATATTCCAACAACAACACATTGTGTCAAAACGACTTTTTTAAATTTAATAGAAGTGAATAATGAAATTACATATAGTTCGAGGGTTTTAAAATAATCTGGAGGAGTTCAAATGCTTATGTGGTCCGTGGCTTAATCGGTAATCCATCAAAATTAGCCACCTTGAATATATATATTTTTCGAAAATTTGAAAAATTATTTATAAATTGAAATAACGAAAAAAAATTTTGTATACAACACGATTTTGAGTTTTTCCTCACTGAAAAGTGGGAATAATTTTAGTCCCTGATTCACGAATATAATATGAAAATATAAGAGTTAATTTCATTTTTCACCAAGAATTCAAAATTTAAAGTTCTTTCTAAAATTTTGACATCAAATCAATGTTCAAGTTCTAACATTTTCATAGCTCAGAGCTCGCACTATTTGATACGAAAAGTTACAGCTAATACAGATTTCTAACATTCAAGACTCAAAAAGTTCTTGGAATGGAACGCTGTTAAAAATTTAGAAGACAAAAACAGAGAACGGAAATTGAAATCAAGTTTTTTAAATAAAAAAAAATATTTTTGTTGTATAATTGATGACGAAACGTATGTTTTTACAAATTCTTCGCAACAACCAGGTTAAAAAGTTTCAAAATTTCCCAAAAATTCTTGGTATAACAAGTAAAACGCCAATTAATTGTTAAAAAAGGCTCCATTATTACCAAAATTTACATCAAACATCTTTTCATAAGACTTCACAATGTATCCGCTTATTTTCGACCGACTTGGGATTCTATCAGTGTTGTAAACAATCCCTTGAGTGGTACCCCGGATCTTAAGAGAATTGAAAAGCACAAAAGTTGTCCAAAAGTATGGAAGATTTTAAATGGAGAAATTGCAATGACAATTTGATTTGTTTTTATTTGTTTATGATTTCGTTTTAATTAACTTATAGGTATGTTAAGAATTTTTCGATCTCACTTTTTATTTTCCTTACTTCTCTAAAAGTTAATTTTAAAGATTTTCAAAATTTGGTGTAATTTCAATATCTTTGTAACGATTAATTTCTATTGAAATTTCGGAGTTTGATTTATCAAATTTATGGTTATTAATTCCAATATTTCTTTCTTTTCGAGTCATTGTAATTAAGCGAATTTTTAAAATTAAATTATATATTTACAAATCTCTCAAATAAGAAATGATTTTAAACGCAAATTTTTGCATTTGCAAAAATATTAAGTTCCCAGGAAATTTTGCTTATTTTTATTTTATTTTGTTAAAATCACATAAATATGAAATAATTTTAACAAATTTTCACTTTAAATTCATAAAATTGTTTATTGCAATGAGAGTACCAAAACTTATGCTCTACACCGTGTATAGATAAATAATAAAATTTTCTCTTAATTAAAAAAATTATAAAAAAATATTCAAAAAACACATGTTTTAAACCTAAAAATTTAATTATTTGTAAAGAGTTTGTTATTTTCAAAATCACTCATTTTATAAAAATTTTACTTTAAATTTACTCATATTTTTTCATTATTTTTGGTTAAAAACTTCTTAAAAATTAATACTCAAAAACCTTGTTTTAACTCCCTTTATTCCAATTGAGTTTATTTCCTTAACAAATTCACTCTTTTTTCAAGCAAAATAGCAAACAAACTCCTCTTCCAAAGAGAGTTTCACTCATTACAATTTCCACTTCCAATACAAATGAAACAATAGAAACAATTTGGTAACGGAAACAACGCCATATTTGCTCATTGTTCTTATATAAAACTCATCACAACAACATATAGTTGACTCTCTCTTGCTAACAGTAAATTGTGAGTAAATGAAACAACAAAAAGTAATCAATGTGTTGGTGTATTTAATCATAACAAAGTGGTGGTTTTTTATTACTGTATTTTTCCTTTTGAGTTCTCTTGTGTATGAGTTCTCTGCTTTTTTTATTAAAAAGAGAGGTGGAGCTTAAATTCTCTGTTGTTGTTTTCAAAATAAACGTTAATTTAAATACAAAAAAACAACGTAACCGAGACCTAAAGAAATAATTTAATGAAATTATTTCTTTCAAAGTAAAATTATTGTTTATGAAAATTGTTTGTTGTCTTTTTTGTTTTGAAGGAAAATAATAAAATAGATTTGTTATTGTTGGCGAAGCAAAAGGAAATTAATAAAACAGAAAATAAGATAAAAATTAAAACGTTGTTATCTGTTTGTGTTATCTTAAGAAATCTAGAATTTTATTAAGTTTTTAGTTTAATAAAAAAATTTGCAAAAATAAATAATAATTTCTTATCAAAAATTAAAAATAAGATTTTTATTTTATAAAAAATTTTATCTAAAGAAATTTATTTTGAAATTTACGATAAAACTCTTCGAGCAATTAAAAAGTCACGATACTAAACTAAAAATTCTGCCTGTTATGAGGCAGAATTAGTTTCAGGCGTTTTTCGAGTGGAAGTCACAACAAGAATTTGTTGGACAATTTATCCCAGAGTGTAGAATTTCCTTCGTTCCTAATTTCACATCCAAACAAAAGGGTAGATTTATATTTATAAACAAGGATAAAGAACTGACAGCGGTATCAAAAAATCGATATCAAAAATTGGAAAATAATTCTGTAAATTCTCAACAGTTGAAGATATCAAAATAAAATTGAATACGATTGTAGCTGAGGATTTGGAGGATTATAGATCTCAATTTGGCCAGGGAAGTAGTCGGTTAAACTCAACACGATTTGTTTGGTAATAATTCTGCAACTTTTTAATGTGAAGAGATATCCTCTAGAAATTTCTCAAACTCAGAGCTGAGGTGATATCGTGTTAATATGGCGAAGTACAGAGTGGTTGACCACTACGGATATGTTGATTTTTAATCATTTTTGGATATAATTTTGCAACGTTTCATCCATTAGTGATACCGTAATAATAAAATTCTACTCAATTATAGCTGAAGTGTTTTCAAGTTGATTTGGAGGAGTACAGATCCCTATCTTGTTAGGGGAATAGTCGTTAATCCTGGAAAATATGGGATTTTTAACAATATAATTAATAATTCTGCAACTTTCGATTCATTAGATATATCTTCATAAAACTTAACTCGATTATAATTGAGATCTTTTCAAGATTTGGAGAAAAAACTCTTATCTGGTCAGAGCAGTAGTCGGAAAACCTAAACTTTAGGTATGTTAAATTTTTAACGAATTTTAACTTTTGGTCTATTAGAGACACCCTAATGAATTCCCTTATTAAAGCTGAGCTGCTTTCGCATTGATTAGGAGATTCACAGGTCCCTATGTCGTCAGGGGAGTTGTCGGTGACTCTTCATCTCGTTAAATATAAACGAATATACATCAGTGTAAAATTAAAAAAAAACGCAATTTTTTTTTAATTTAAGTTTTTAATACATTTTTGCCATCAAATGTAATTTATCTTTAAAAATTTTAAATCCTCAAGTCCTAACGTTTTCATAGATACCAAATACTTGTAAAAAAAGTTAATGACTTTGTTGAAAGTCCAACATAAAATAGTCATTCTCTAACCAAATTTAATTATTTTCCAGGTCCAATTGGGGATATGTAATCCTCAACGGATATCTCAAGAATAAATACACAAAAATCTTGAGATGTTATATTTTGGCGTAAAATGTTTATATTTAATGTTACTAATTCTGCTGCCACTGTTTAGCCTTTAAGGTTTGTTACTACATTTGAACTGCTATGAATCAATAGATCAATATGATGTGCATTATACAAATCGTCTTTACGCTTTATTGTATGGACCGTCCTTACGCCATTTCCTTTAAACTTCCAGAGCTCTTACAAGATCAACAACTATTTGAAATAAGAATTGCAACAGACAACAGCATTTTCGAATATCTATTATCCCAACGCAACTTCGCCAGTAATTAACTATGAGTTATGCTACAAAAGAGAGATTTTCCTACATTATAATGTACATCATGGTTCAATCTATTCTGAATAATTCGTCAGCTTTAAATCTAATCACAAAATCGGTCTTTAATGTGGTGTAATACGGAGTACAGTCACTTTCATGATGTTGCATATACCAACGACACGAACGGTTATCTCTCGACAGCATATAGTTATAGTTATCCGCTGATATTGCTTGTAAAAAAAATTCTTCTTGAATATCATTCCAATATTCCTAAGTTGTTTTCCCGATTTTACACTTCTCCTAAGTCTCTCTCTTTCTTACGATCATCTAACTGAACAATAGTTCACACTTTTGACAAAGCTATAGTCCACACTATAAACTACAGCACACAGTCTGAGTTAAACTATAATCCAGACTATTAATTAATTAATAATCCAGACTATCGACTAAACTAAAGCCCAGATTTAGACTAATTATAGTCGAGGCTATAGAAATATACGAACTCATTAGAACCATAACTAAAACTACCGACATATAAACAAATACATATACATATCTCTATGTATCTGTCCATGTAACAAAATTTTTAACATCCGGTAGTTAAAGTTTTGAAGCTTTTTATTTTGTTGTTGTAGTTTTTGTTGTCTGATATTGCTACCCGTATAGATGAAACCAATAATTATTATTAATTTTCATTCATTCATTCATTTCATTTCATTTCTTTCTTTTTTTATTTTATTTCAAACAACAAATGACGCCTCGTTTTCTTTATGTATTGAAAATTTATTTGTCTGTCTGTCCAACCGTCGGTGTTTGTCTAAAATGTCAATCAAAAATTTCTATATTTTTTTTTCTTAATTTTATATTAAAAGTAACCCGAACCGCTGCTTAATCGTCTCAATATTATTTTTGATGAAATTTTGTTGATATTTTTTTTAGGTGACTGATAGATAAATTATTGAACAAAACTAAACTTGTTTCATTTCGAATGATGAAGAAGAAGAGTTTGTTGATTGAATGAAATATTTTTTTGTGAATGAAATGTTTTTGGTATATTTTTTTTTGGCTTTGAAAGGAAAAGGTCATTGATTTATTTTTAATTATTAAATTATTGTTTTGTTTGCAAATTATTTGACAGTTAAAAAAGACCCGGTGCGCTTTGCTGCCCTTTTAAAGTGTTTGGTACCGCTCCCCCTGGTCATAACCGTCAAAGAAATTGGATCTAAATTGAATACTCCTGCTTTTACAGTTCTTAAGATATTAGATATTCCCTTTGATCCCACCCGCCCTATATTTTGATCAGTAAAACAAATTCTTGAGATAGTGATTGGAGTCGAATTTGGCAACTATTGCTGTTATAGTTCTTAGATATTCGATTATTAACATTTTCTTTGATCAACGTCCTTCATTTTGTCTACTAAAACAGTTCCTTGATAAAGTGGTTGGGACTGAATTTCTCGCTGTTATAGTTCTTTAGATATTCGGTGATCAAAATCTGCTTTATGTGGAGGCTACCTCACACTGATTGTATCCGCCTCACATATTGTCTTCTTTGTATGGGGGTTACCTCTCCCCCTGATCTAATCCGTCTTACATTTTGTCAAGAAAGAGTTCCTTGAAGAAGTGATTGAAACCAAATTTGAATATAATCGATGATAAATTTCTTTAGATATTTTGTCCTTTGGTGATTTCTCTCACCAATTTCTTGCTTAAGAATCCAATATCTTTTCACTGGCTCCACGCAGTTTGGAAGATATTTTCAAAAGGTAACATGGTTACAAAAAAATTAAATAATATTTGGCTTAAAAGTTTTAATGAAAAATGTGTGTTAAGAATTTTTGATCTCACTTCTTAATTTACTTTATAATCTGGTCTATACTCTACATCAAAACGTGGACTATAGTTTAAACTTTAGACTGAACTATAGTTTAGTTTATAGTCCAAAGGCTGGATTTAGTTTTATTCATAGTCTAAATGATATTTTAGTAATAAATCAAGACAAAAGATTTGTTTATAGTCAGAATTATATATTAGTCTTAAGTCTAGATCATATATTAGTCTATAGTCTGAACTAGACACTGATGCATATTCCTATTTCTTATCTTTCTTGTTCCCATTCAAAAGTTAAGTTGAAGTTGTTTTTGAGAGACAACTTAACGGTCAATTTTGATTGTGCTATTTTATGTGGAATATTTCTATAAACGCAGACATGAAAATTGCTTAAAAAATATAAAAAATAAAAATTATAAATTTCTTTTTATATAAAGATTTCGTTATAGATAAATTTTATAACGTTTAAAGTTGTCCAAGGGAACTTTTATGTCCGAGAGGAAGAAGATAAAATGTAAACCACCATAAAGAAACACCATAAAGAAAATCTGTCTAAAACTTGCATGCAAAATATTTGAAATAGGCAGAGGAGTAGAAAATGGGTAATTTTCTCTGATAAAAAAAATAATTTAGACGGTCCTGACTTAAACTCCTGTTATTGGCACCATATGAGACCAAACAATGTTCAAATGTCAATATTGTGTTTTCGGAGGTGGCAGAGTTATGGTTTAAGCAGCATTTTCTGCAGTTGGCAAATCTAAAATTAGTTTTATTCCAACAAAACTGAGGAGCATAATTTATAACAAATTGCTGAAGAGGTACTTCCTTCTTTTTATTAAAAAAGTGGATGAAAATTGCATATTCCAGCAGGCTGTTACTTCAAAGTACTCTGTTGGACTGGCCGGTTTGCAGTGCGCACTTAAACCCAATGTGGAACTGGGAACTAAAAATAAAGCATGTTTGGGAGGAATCGATGTCGATGATTTAAAACAACTAGTGGAATCAATGCCAGAACGTATTTATGGGGTAATTCACAGCAAAATATAATCCACCCATGATTAACGCTATATTATCTAAGCAAGTCATTTTGACTTCTTTTAATTTTAATTTTAATTGAAATTTCGAAATTTCTTAGAATTTGGTGATATTTTTTATAAAATATTAGAAAGTAGTTATCAATGATAGTGATTACTTTCCTCATCATCATTTCAGAGGTATACAGTTGTGTTAAAGCTATATTAACCAAAAGCAGTCATTTAGACTTCCTGGAACATTTTAATTAGTCAAACCACTTTTGTTACGTTTGTATTGTGTAAATTTTGTATATCATCAGTTCGGACCAGTTTTAACAGAATTTTTATAAATGTTGAAACTTGATAAGTTGCATTGAATGAGCTCTGGTTATTCCAAACTTTATACAGGGGTAATTATCGCTTATCTAGTTTTTAGCGTCATAAATTTATTAGAAATTTAGTTTTATAACTGTAACAAATATGGAAAGGATTTTTCTAAAACATTTCTGTACACTTTTTCTTTTAAATATACCCTACCCTGAGGAAGGCCTGTTATTCGTTTATGATGGCATTTGTTACATAAACACCCAACATCTACTTTATGAATAACGATCGACTTAGAATTAATTTCTGGATCAATATAACAATGTCCGCCTGGTAGGGTGGTTGACTTTATGCGCAAGTACAGATCACAATTTTAAGGACATTTTGATGAAATTCCTTATATATAATTATTTCTGCACAAGGAAGAAGTCTATTGAAATATGTGGTGATCGGTCTATTATTTATCATAGTTCCCATAGAAATTTTTTCTTCTTATTAGTACAAACATATGTACTAAATGGGTTCATAAACGATCATTCTCACACAGGACATTATTCCGAAAATCACTTTAAAGTACATAAATAAAAAAATGTACAATCGCGATGTATTTTATTAGTTCTAAATTTTACGTTGATCGATCTATAATTTCTCAAAGGTTCCATACAAGACCCACTGGGAAATATCACATAAAACTCTACAATCGTGATTATATCATGTTAAGTGCACAGAATCAAAATTCTACGAGGGTTGGCCACTAATCACATTGTGGCCAAAGTTCATAGCATGGACTGGAGTTTAGAGTCTGGATCACAATTTAAATAGTCTATTTTACATTGTCTGGAATATATACTTCAGCCTTGATCATATTTAACTCTGTTAATTTTAATATAGTTCGATCTATGGCCGTGTCTATAGTTTAGTCTATAGTCTGCAACGTTGATTTCTTTATAATCTGGACTATAGTTTTTTATATTTTTTTAATAAAATATTTTTCCATTGTTGTTTTTTTATTTAACAAATTGTAATTTTCTCGATGAGAGCGTTTGTATGTGAAGGTTATTTAAGTAGTTTTTTGTTGTTGTTTTTTTTATTTGATTAAAAATTTATATAAAAAAATTTACAATAATTTGTAAATTGTTACAATGGCAAATTATTTATTAGATTTTTTTCTAAATAAATAATTTTATTTTATAATTTTTCTTTTGTCATAATTTAGTTAAAATGAGAAAAATTTTGAATAAAAAAAACCTTGATTTTAATTTGTATAATAAAAATTGTAAACAAGAATTAAGATAATTTTTATTAATAAAGAAAAATAATAAGATAAACATGAAAAATTTTAAATTGTGTTGCAAAAAAATAATAAACGACCCTCGTATAATTTTATATTCTGATTTATTTTTCAATGAGCAATACAAAACTGTGACAGTGAATTTTGAATGAGTTTTGCTGGAGAGAGAGAGCAAGAAAAAATTATGGACTGACCATCGTATAATTTTTCAAATCGATTTTTGCTTATATTTATCTTAATTTTACCAGTTATAATTGCAATATCAACGTATATGTGACATATATGCCCTGCAAAAAAATACTGGACTGACCTTCGCATAAATTGGCACATCATTTTCGAAAAACCTTAAATTTATTTTTAGTCGAATTTCATTAAAAACCACTTTATATTTAGGACTTTAATGAACTTAAAACCTCACTTATGGTGGACATTTGTATGGGAGATACCTGAAATATTGAACCGAACACAATCAATAGACAAAAAAATAAAATATACCAAATTTTATCGAGATATAAAAAAATTTGCGATGTATTAAAATATCGATAAATTTATAACTTGTATGAACTTAAAGCCGCATATTGTGAAAGCATTACTATGGAAGCTATGATAAATAATAGACCGATCATCACATATTTCAGTAGCCCTCGTTCTTATACAGAAATAATTATAAAGTTTACATGGAGAGTCAACCACCCAACCAGGCGAACATCGTTATATTGGCCCAGAAAATAATTCTAAGTCGATCTTTATTCTTAAAGGTGAATATTAAAGTCGAGTTTACAACTGTTACAAGTAAAGCCATTTGTACCCGGCGAATGAATTTTTCGCCCAGGAAACTACGAATTTCAATTACGGTGTTATTTTCAGGGGTAACGCAATTAATGGGGAAGTGATATTTTCAATATGACTTTATACAGTACGAACAGCAGTCAATTCTTTCTTTCAATTACATTTGAACCTTTAAAGTACGGGTACCGGGATGGTGACATTACGGGCCTTTATTCAGGCTTTAATATTCTTGGGAATCTTATCACACTGAATAGTCCTCATGTTTAACAAAAACGCTTCCGATCGACCGGAAGAAAAGAAGAAATAGAATAGAAGAAATAAGAGAAAAGATGTACCAAATTTTATCGAGATATATAAAAATTTGCGACCTGCAGACTATTCGCAACGTATACAACCAACCGGACAGACGGTCGTAATAACATCGTTAAATCGACTCTGAAGTGATTTTGAGTCGAACGAAATTCTTAAAGTTGGATGTAACACAAATTTTTCTGTATGTTACAAACTACAGCGCAAACACATAATAATCCAACCACCTACGCTGGTGTAGGGTATTTATAGAAAAGACAGATAATTTACAAAAAGAGAGTTAAAGTTTCAAATTTAAAATTTTTAAGGCAGCAACAGGTGAATAAATTATTTTAATTACAATTTTAGTTAATTATAAGATAATTAATTAAATTAACGAAAAATTAATTAGTTTTTATAATTTTAGATGTTTAATTAAATTAATAACAAACCACCTCCCTCCTTATTTATGTAAATCTCATGATTTTAATTTAATTTGCTTAAAATTTCGAAAAATTATAAAATTTCTATAAAACATTCCTCAAGATTTTAAGTCTAAAACCCAAAAAGGGTCTGTATTTTTCTGTGAAAAAAACAAAACTTCAAAACAAATTAGTTTAACCTGAATTTAAATAATTTCTTATTTCATACATTGAGGGTGCTCTGACTGAGTGTTCGTCCGAGGAAAAGAAGAATAACGTTTAAAGTTTTCTTTTAATCTTGATAATGATGATACGACAAGAAGATTGACCCCTCTTTTTACTCATTTCTTCATCATAAAAGTGCAACAAGTGTAACCAGACCAAACAAAAAAAAAGAAGGAGGACGAATTTATGTTAATTATCTATAAAATATCTTGTAGTTTAATACAACAAGTTGTTGTTGTTGTTATTCTTGTTGGTAGAATGAAGTATTTCAGACAAATTGGAAACGATTGGTTTTTGGTCGGTTTAATCGAATTAAAATTTGAGAAAAAATATATGCCAAAAATGATTATAAGACACTCTACACAAGGGCATTAACGGATTCCCTCTTTTAAAATAAAGTTAATTTTACAAAAATTTATTTTTCGAAAAAGACAAAATTTTCTATAGAAAATTGTGCTCTAAATAAAGATAACATTTTCTATAGAAATTGTGCCTTAAGAAAAAAGGCAAAATTTTTCTATAGAAAATTGTGCCTTAAGAAAAAAGGCAAAATTTTCTATAGAAAATTGTGCCTTAAGAAAAAAGGCAAAATTTTCTATAGAAAATTGTGCCTTAAGAAAAAAGGCAAAATTTTTCTATAGAAAATTGTGCCTTAAGAAAAAAGGCAAAATTTTCTATAGAAAATTGTGCCTTAAGAAAAAAGGCAAAATTTTTCTATAGAAAATTGTGCCTTAAGAAAAAAGGCAAAATTTTTCTATAGAAAATTGTGCCTTAAGAAAAAAGGCAAAATTTTTCTATAGAAAATTGTGCCTTAAGAAAAAAGGCAAAATTTTCTATAGAAAATTGTGCCTTAAGAAAAAAGGCAAAATTTTTCTATAGAAAATTGTGCCTTAAGAAAAAAGGCAAAATTTTTCTATAGAAAATTGTGCCTTAAGAAAAAAGGCAAAATTTTTCTATAGAAAATTGTGCCTTAAGAAAAAAGGCAAAATTTTTCTATAGAAAATTGTGCCTTAAGAAAAAAGGCAAAATTTTTCTATAGAAAATTGTGCCTTAAGAAAAAAGGCAAAATTTTTCTATAGAAATTGTGCCTTAAGAAAAAAGGCAAAATTTTTCTATAGAAAATTGTGCCTTAAGAAAAAAAGGCAAAATTTTCTATAGAAAATTGTGCCTTAAGAAAAAAAGGCAAAATTTTCTATAGAAAATTGTGCCTTAAGAAAGAAAGGCAAAATTTTCTATAGAAAATTGTGCCTTAAGAAAGAAAGGCAAAATTTTCTATAGAAAATTGTGCCTTAAGAAAGAAAGGCAAAATTTTCTATAGAAAATTGTGCCTTAAGAAAGAAAGGCAAAATTTTCTATAGAAAATTGTGCCTTAAGAAAGAAAGGCAAAATTTTCTATAGAAAATTGTGCCTTAAGAAAGAAAGGCAAAATTTTCTATAGAAAATTGTGCCTTAAGAAAGAAAGGCAAAATTTTCTATAGAAAATTGTGCCTTAAGAAAGAAAGGCAAAATTTTCTATAGAAAATTGTGCCTTAAGAAAGAAAGGCAAAATTTTCTATAGAAAATTGTGCCTTAAGAAAGAAAGGCAAAATTTTCTATAGAAAATTGTGCCTTAAGAAAGAAAGGCAAAATTTTCTATAGAAAATTGTGCCTTAAGAAAGAAAGGCAAAATTTTCTATAGAAAATTGTGCCTTAAGAAAGAAAGGCAAAATTTTCTATAGAAAATTGTGCCTTAAGAAAGAAAGGCAAAATTTTCTATAGAAAATTGTGCCTTAAGAAAGAAAGGCAAAATTTTCTATAGAAAATTGTGCCTTAAGAAAGAAAGGCAAAATTTTCTATAGAAAATTGTGCCTTAAGAAAGAAAGGCAAAATTTTCTATAGAAAATTGTGCCTTAAGAAAGAAAGGCAAAATTTTCTATAGAAAATTGTGCCTTAAGAAAGAAAGGCAAAATTTTCTATAGAAAATTGTGCCTTAAGAAAGAAAGGCAAAATTTTCTATAGAAAATTGTGCCTTAAGAAAGAAAGGCAAAATTTTCTATAGAAAATTGTGCCTTAAGAAAGAAAGGCAAAATTTTCTATAGAAAATTGTGCCTTAAGAAAGAAAGGCAAAATTTTCTATAGAAAATTGTGCCTTAAGAAAGAAAGGCAAAATTTTCTATAGAAAATTGTGCCTTAAGAAAGAAAGGCAAAATTTTCTATAGAAAATTGTGCCTTAAGAAAGAAAGGCAAAATTTTCTATAGAAAATTGTGCCTTAAGAAAGAAAGGCAAAATTTTCTATAGAAAATTGTGCCTTAAGAAAGAAAGGCAAAATTTTCTATAGAAAATTGTGCCTTAAGAAAGAAAGGCAAAATTTTCTATAGAAAATTGTGCCTTAAGAAAGAAAGGCAAAATTTTCTATAGAAAATTGTGCCTTAAGAAAGAAAGGCAAAATTTTCTATAGAAAATTGTGCCTTAAGAAAGAAAGGCAAAATTTTCTATAGAAAATTGTGCCTTAAGAAAGAAAGGCAAAATTTTCTATAGAAAATTGTGCCTTAAGAAAGAAAGGCAAAATTTTCTATAGAAAATTGTGCCTTAAGAAAGAAAGGCAAAATTTTCTATAGAAAATTGTGCCTTAAGAAAGAAAGGCAAAATTTTCTATAGAAAATTGTGCCTTAAGAAAGAAAGGCAAAATTTTCTATAGAAAATTGTGCCTTAAGAAAGAAAGGCAAAATTTTCTATAGAAAATTGTGCCTTAAGAAAGAAAGGCAAAATTTTCTATAGAAAATTGTGCCTTAAGAAAGAAAGGCAAAATTTTCTATAGAATGGGAATATTTATTCAATTCCATGGGAATATTTATTTGGTGTAGGGTATTTAAAAGCTTTAGAAACTCTCCAAAATCTTTAAAGGTAATGGATTTTGATTGTTTTATATGTAAAAATCAGAATCAAATTAAACTTTGGCAGTTGTCTGTTAAACCAAAATTTCAGTCCAACATTGTTTTTGAAATTCAACAGGATGTTTTTTTTATTCCTCAATCCAATCAAATCCAAAAAAAAAAAAAAAATGAAACTCCAAGAAACCTCCAGAAAAAAAAACATTATTGTATGTGAAACTTCTTTTTAATTCAGTTATTTTTTCTTTTCATTATTTTATTCTCTGTCTATGATTGACAGCTTAAATGGATTTTTAATGATGGGTGAAAGATGGATTTCTTTTTTCTCTTCCTCTTAGTCTAATTCTTTGGAACCCACAACAACAAAACAAAAATAAAACTGTAATTGTTGACCCTGAAATTTTTGTTTGAGATATTGAAACCAAAATTAAATATAATTTGAAATAATTTAAGTTTTTTTCCTTTTTTTTGGAAACAAAATCGAGATTGAGGTTTACAAAAATCCCTTGAAAAAAAAAGACAAAAACAAAACAAAAAATTATAATAATAAATAATTTAAAAATTAGTTGTTTACAAAAAACCGTTAAATTTTAAAGAAAACAAAGACCCAAAAACGAAAAAAAAAACTTAAAAAAGAAAACTTTATTTCCTTTTTGGAGTTTTGCTAAAGATTGAATTTTGTTTTCTTTAAGTAGTACATTTTTGCACGCAATCCTCCACCGATCAACAGTAATAGAGTTTCCCATTTAAACATACACATACATATAAACACCTACTGTCTGTCCGTCCGTCTGTCTGTATCTCGACATTTTGACGTCATTACATTGAAACTTTATAAGCAAAATAAAAGAGACAAAAATTGGCGAAGGTTTAAATAAAAAATAATTGTAACAATTATTAGGGCAGCCCCGATATAATGCGACAGATGGGCATACATTTCTATGGAAAATTTCGCTTTTTTTTCTAAAGACACAAGTTTCTTTAGAAAATTTTGCCTTTTTTCTTAAGGCACAAGTTTCTTTAGAAAATTTTGCCTTTTTTCTTAAGGTATAAGTTTCTTTAGAAAATTTTGCCTTTTTTCTTAAGGTATAAGTTTCTTTAGAAAATTTTGCCTTTTTTCTTAAGGCACAAGTTTCCATAGAAAATTTTGCCTTTTTTCTTAAGGCACAAGTTTCTATAGAAAATTTTGCCTTTTTTCTTAAGGCACAAGTTTCTATAGAAAATTTTGCCTTTTTTCTTAAGGCACAAGTTTCTATAGAAAATGTTGCCTTTTTTCTTAAGGCACAAGTTTCTTTAGAAAATTTTGCCTTTTTTCTGAAGGCACAAGTTTCTATTGCAAATTTTGCCTTTTTTCTTCAGGCACAAGTTTCTTTAGAAAATTTAGCCTTTTTTTTTAAGGCACAAGTTTCTTTAGAAAATTTTGCCTTTTTTTCTTAAGGCACAAGTTTCCATAGAAAATTTTGCCTTTTTTTCGAAAGGCACAAGTTTCTATAGAAATTTTTGCCTTTTTTTCTTAAGGCACAAGCTTCTCTTTTTTCTTTTTCTTCCCCCATTGGGCATAAATTTGCTTTTTTTAGAGAGGCATATGTTTCTATAAAGAATTGATTCTGCCTAATATTCTTCTATATTTTATTGTGCAATTATCTATCTGTTGCTCGTTTTCTCGCTACTGCTCTATTCACCCTCTAAGACTGTAATTTTAGCATTTTATTTTGGATTTTTTTTATTTTTATACAAAAATAAAATAAATTTTAAAGACAAAAAAAGTAGCAAAATTTAAAGTTTTTTTTTATAAAAAAATAAATTTTGTTTTTTGTTTATTGTAAAGTTGTGCGTGTCATCAAGTTGGTCTTAAGTGACAGTTACGATTTAATGGCCAAATGGCTAAAGTTACAAATTAATAACGACGATCAAGAGAAAAAAATGAAAAGAAAAGACATAACGAACGAACGAAAGACTAAACTAGAAAACGGTATCAATTTTAAAACTTAAGTTTAGTGTTGTTGTTGTTGTTGGTATATATTGCAAAAATGCAATAATAGCAACAACAATAACAACAACTAGAGCGTACTGGGGTTATTGCAGCCGTAAGCAATTAGCACCTTTTTTTGCGTGGCCAATAATAACAACAACAATTCCTTAGACATGTCACACATGCAGGACTGGAGTCTTTAAAATTGTTGTTCTTGTTTTTCTTTGAAACTTAATTACACCCAATAATCAACTCCCCCTTCATTTATTTCCAACTTTTTTTTCTTTCTTCATATCAATTTTCAAATTTGACATGATTTGTTGTTGTTTTGGTTTTTTTTTTTAAATATCGATTTAAATATTAATTGAAGTAAAAATATTAAGTGTTTAATATGGAAATTTAGTTTACAAAAAATCAATTAAATAAAAATTTAACTAATAACCCAGCAAACATTTTAAGAAATATAATATTCGTTTTGTTTTTAAAATTTCAAATTTTCTTTTAACTTTAATTAATAAAAATAAAAAAAATTTAAAGTCTCTAAAATTCAAAAAAAAAAAAAACGATTATTCGTTTTAAATTTAACCAATTAAAATATCATAAAAATATTCAACTTAAACTGTTCATATTTGAAAGGAAATAACAGATTTAGAAAAATATTTCTAAATCAATTTTTTCCTAAAGTTATATTAAATAATGAAACGAATAACTGTAATTAAAATATATTCGAAATTTATTAAAAAATTTTAAAATTTTTATTTTTTAACTCTTTTAAATTTACTCATAAATAGTAAGAAAATATTAATTTTCTATCAATTAAAAATTTAAATAACCGATTATTCGTTGAACGAGTAAAAAATCAAATTGATTAATTCACGAAAAATGAACTTAAATTTATCCAAAATTTGGTTTATTAAATAAAAATGGTAAAAAGTAACCTAATAAATAAATAATTTGATTCGGAATCGATTATTCGTTTAAACAAGCATAATAGAACAATTTGTAAAAAAACAAATTTAGTAAAAATTTAATTTCAAACTACTTAAAATATTAATAAAGATTTTTTTACAAATTCGTGTGGTACTAAAATGAACAATCGATTATTCGATTGAGATTATTCTTAATTCAACGATTCAGAAAACGAATAATCGAATCGAATAATTGACGAAAAAATATCTATTTAGTAAAATTTAAGTTCAAACAATTAAAAATGTAATAAAAAAATAAAAATAAACGTATAATTTATTATAAGAATACATTTTAATAATAATCGAATAATTGTAAAACTAAAAAACAAAATTTGAATTGCAATAAAATAATAAATTGGTAAGAATTTGTTAAATTTGAGTTGCAACAAGACGAATAATCGGTTATTCGTTTGTTAACATTTTTAATTGATTATTTTATGATCATAATTTATTTAAAAGTTTAAAAAAAAATTATTGATATTTTAAAAGACAAAAATATACGAATTATCGATTAGTCGGTCGATATATTAATCATACTTTATTAGAATATTTTGTGGTATTAATAATTAATATTTCATTTAAATGTTGAGGAAGAAACCGAAACCTTATTTTTTCTCAAAATTATTTAACGAATAATCGATTAATCGTTAGTAGTATCTATAGAATTTAAAAAAAAAACTATAAATACATTTTATAATTCCTGTAAAACATACAAAATTAATTAACGTTTCTTTAGATTTAATAACGAATAATCGTTTACTCGGTATTTCTTAAAACGTAGCAAAATTTTTATAAGATTTTTTTTGTCTTAATAGTTAAATTTTCTTATAAAATCAAAGAATAAACTATTTTTACAATATAAAAGAAAAAATCCTTTTTATTATTTATTGAACGAATAAAAAATCAATCGACAAAAGTTTTTATTAAATTAAAAAAAAAAAACTTGAAAAACAATAAAATATTATAAATAAATTATTTATTAATATATATTATATATAATTTAAAATAGAAATTAAATAAATTATCTTCATTTTCTTTTAATTTTTGAGCGACTAATCGATTAATCGTTAATGGTTTTCAATGAAATTTTTTGAAGAATTTTTTAAATTCTTTAGGGTTATTTATATTTATTAAAAAATATAAAAATTGAATTAAAAATAAATAAATTTATTTAAATTTTATTAAAAAGAATCGATTATTCGGTATAAATATATTCTATTATTTAATTGTCAAGATTAAATTTTGCAATAAGATCAATATATTTTTATAATTTAATTAAAAAAATAAATAAAATGTTAATAATGTTTAAATTTTTTAGCGAATAATCGATTAATTGTAAGTGATTTTTTATAAAATTTCAACAGGTAATTTCTAAATTATTTAATAACATTAATAATAATTGAAAAATATAATAATTTAATTGAAAAAATTACATTCTTTGAAATTCATAACAAATAATCGATTATTCGGTTTCCTAAAAGATCTTATATAAGTTTTATTCTCAAAAATTTATGTTAGTTTTAATATATTTAATTAATTAAGTATCTATACATTAAGTAAAAAATAAAAATATTGGGTTTTAAAACGATTAAACGTTTTAATCGCTGACTCAATTAATTAATATATAAAAATTTAATTAAAAAAAGTTATCAGAAATAAGTGTCAATAATTTTCCCATATTAAGATTATTTATTAGATTTTGATGCAGAAATTATTTTTTAACTTTATTTTTCTCATTCAATTTTTTTTCTTCAACAAAATTCAATTTACACGCAAATTATGAATAAATTTAACGCCACCAAAAATTAAACAAGAAAAATAATTTTTTATAAAATAAAAAAAAAAAAAAAACAAAAAAAAATAATAAATAAAAATTATTATTTGAGAAAGAAAATAAAAAAGTACAAAAATGAATTATAGAAAAATATAAATCATCAAACAAAAAAAACTAGTAAGAATGCTATAGTCGGCTATGCCGAATCTTAAATACCCTGCACCATACAAAGTAATGAAGTACATACAGCTTATTGTACTTCAAAATATCGTTGACACTGATTTTACGAAAGTTTTTTTGCTTTTTTTTATATTTTAATATACTAAACCGATTTTTATGGTTTTAAATGGGAAACTTCTTAGAACTATAATAAACACTCAGGCTACATTACGATGAGCTCTGTCAATTATTGCAGAAGTGAGCGTGCTAAAAACAGACCTACAGACTAAAGGACTATAATCCAGTCTGTAAAATGGACTATAATTTAGTTTATAAACTGAAATATAAATAGGACTTAAATCTAGTCTACAAACTGGACAACAACTTTGTATATAAACTGGACTATAATCCAGTCTGTGAAATGGACTATAATCCAGTCTGTGAAATGGACTATAATCCAGTCTGTAAACCGGAGTATTATCCAGTCGGTAAAGTGGGCTATAATCCAATTTATAAATTGAACTATAATTTATTTATAAAATGGACTAATTTATAAAGTATAAACTGATTTATAGACTTGACAATTATTTGATCTTAAAAATAGACTATAATCTATTCTATAGACTAAAATATAATCTAATGAATATTTTTTTCTAGAATATATATTCATTATAGAGTCCTGAATGATTCCTTCTAAGCGTAACACACCGAATGAAAAAAGGGTCATGTACCCTCTTCACCACTTGTGATGGTGGAGGGTATAAAAAATTAAATTAAAATCTTAAACAGCAAAATATTATCGAGTTTTCATGAAAATAACGAAAATGAAGAAAAACTAAAAATTGTGTTAAAAGCAATTTTATGTTGCATTATTTAAATTTTCCTTTAGTTGTTGTTTCTAATTTTATTGTATTTTTTGTTTTCTTCTAACATTTTTCTTCCACATTTTTGTTCGTTAAAATGCAAATTTGAATAACATGAACAATACGTTAAGATAAAAAGAAAAAGAGTTTAAAGTCAGATTTATGGGCCAAGATAATAATATAAATTAAAGAAGTTATTATGGGTGAAATTACTTTATGATACCCAGATGCAGAAAATAGAGTAAATAATATTGTTATTTTTAATAGAAAGACGTTTCATTTTGAGATTATAATTGCATTTTGAAGACAAAATGAAAGAAAAGTAATGAAAACTCTATAATTAAGATATAAGTTGGAGAAAAAGACTTTAATTAAGTTATAAAATTTAGGAATTAAGGGATTAAAAATTTCTATTAGAGAAAACTATAAATATTATATGAACTACAGTCTGGAATATAACCTATAAATAATACTATAAGCAAACCTGAAAACTGGACCATAATCAAGTCAGTAATATAGTCTACTTTATAAATACTAGACTATAATTCATTCTATAGACTGGGCTGTTACCCAATCTTAAAACTGGTCTATAATCTAATCTGTAAACTGGTCTATAATCCAAATCTATGAACTGGTCTATTATTTAGTCTTTAGTCTGCAAAATTCACTATAATCCAATCTGTAAACTAGACTATAATTCAGCATTTAAACGATACTATAATCAAGTCTATAAACTGGGCTATAATTCAATCAGTATTCTGGACTAAATCCAGTCTTTAAACTGGACTATAATACAATCTATAAGCTGGACTGTAAACCAAATCTATAAACTGGACTGTAAACCAAATCTATAAACTGGACTGTAAACCAAATCTATAAACTGGACTATAATCCAGTCTATAAACTGGACTATTATTCAGTCTTTAAACTAAATTATAATCTTGCAGAACGGACAGTGTAATTAAGTCTGTAAACGTAGCTATAATCTAGTTTTAACTGGACGTATTCAGTAAGTATACTGAATTCAAAATCTAGTCTGTACAATCCTGTCTATATTTGTTTATAGTGCAGATACCAGTCTGCAAACTGGACTATAATCTAGTTCACTTAATTAGCTATAATATCAGGTAGATAAACTGCGACTAAAATTCTGAATATGATCCTACTATAAATCCAGTCCTGTAAAATGGACTATAATCCAGTCTGAAAATGACTGTAATCCTGTCTTTAGACTGGCTATTATATCAATTTGTAACTGGATTATTATCCAGTCTAGAAACTGGCTAGAACCAGTATAAAGTGGCCGCGTAAAAACTGGACAACAAGTTAGTCTATAAATAGGACTAAAATCTAGTCTATAAACTGGACAACAATTTTGTGTATAAACCGCGAACTATACAAAATCTATAAATTGGTACTATAATCCAGTCTGTAAAGTGGATCCAGTCTATAATATGGATTAAAATCAAGTCTATAAACTGGACTATTATTAATATGTAAACTGCAACTATTATGCAGTCTGTAAAATGTATGATAATCCAGTCTGTAAAGTGACTATAAACCAGTCTGTAAACTGAACTACAAACCAATATATAAACTGCCACTATGATTAAGTCTATAAACTGCGCTATAATCCATTTTTAATAGAACTATAATCCAATTTATAAAATGGACTAATTTATGGAGTATAAACTGGTTCATAAACTTGACAATTATTTGGTCTAAAAAATATACTATAATCCATAATTCCATTCACTAAAATATAGTCTAGATTATACTAATGAATGTAGCGAAAAAATTATATTTTTTAACAAAAAAAAAAAAAAACAATATTTTTTAACTTAAAAATTTAAATGCCTCCATTAAACTTTTTCAAATTACTACTTTCAAAAAAAAAATAATAAAAAATAAAAAAAATATTTCCACCAGTAAATGGCAAAAATTATGAGCAAATAATAAATGATGTTTACTTCCAACTACCCTATATTTTAGTATTTTTCTGTAATTCTACTCTGGGAAAGAAAAATTACAGAAACAAAAATACATTTAAAATATAAAAAAACACAACAATAAAACAAAAAAGGACTTACCAAAATATTATAATTTCTTTTTTTTTTTAGATTTAGTTTTAGTTAAGTTATGGTTGGCTCGGCTTTTGTCCAGCACAAATAATCCTTGTGGCCAACAACAACAAACAAACAAACAAACACTGAAAGGAGAGAATAAAAAAATATTTTATAAATATGGTTTGCGTGTCCATGATTGAAATCTTATCTGGAATGAATAACAAAAAAAAACTATAACAGAAACAGAAAATTGTAAGTAATTCATATGGATACATAGACATTAACTACAAAAAAATAAAGCAACAACAAGAGCAAAAACTATAAAAAATCCGAATATATAAAAAAAATCCACTAAAACAACAGCGAAAAACATGGAGGATTAAGTGAAAATAAAGAACGAATGAATATCAGCTAAACAACAGAAAATATGGAAATTCATAAAACTTAAACCTTTAAGGGAGGAACACTAGATAAGCTGGACAAGACAATAGTATATAATATGAACTATAATTTAGGCTGAATCTGTTCTAAATTTCATAATATCCGATCGTCTATACTGTATGGAAAGAAACTACAATCTAGTTGAAAGTTTGGACTATAACTAATTTAGTCTATAGTGTGGACTATATTCTAGCCTACGTCTGTTCTATTAATTGGTCTATAGTGATCTATAGTCTGGCCTTTGATCTAGGCTACAATCTGAAGTATAATGTGGTATATAGTCGGAGCTATAATCTGTATAGTCTGTATTACAATTAAATCTGAAAATCTATAAAATGCACTATAGTTTAGCCAAGAAACTGTACTATAATTTAGTTTGCAGTCTGGAATATAAACTATAATACAGTCAGGACTATAAATCTATAGTCTGGGCTATAATTAGCCAGTGATATAATCTAGTCTACATACTAAATTATAATATTATCTATAGAATGTACCTTAGTCTACAGTCTGGACTATAATCTAGTCTACAGCCTGGACTAGACTGGACTATAATCTAGTCTTTAGACTAGACTATATAGAGTATAGTCTGGATTATTAAATTTTCTTAATAATCTGGTTTGTAATCTAATCTGTAGTGTCTATAGTTTTGTTTATAATATAAAGTGTATAGAGTGGACGTATATCATTTGATTTGAATTATATCGTTTTCTATATCCTGAATTACAAACTACTCTACATTCTGAACTGTAATATAGTCCATAGTCAAGACTATTACTTAGTACATAATACTGATTCTATAATCTAGTTTATATCTGGATTTTATTGAAGTCTTTGGAGACACAAGATATTTCTGATATGTCAAAAATTGTAACCCCTTAGTGGGTTAAAAAGGACTGAATATGAAAAAAATATTGGAAAAAAAAACTCAACATGTATTAACAAGTAACAAGCCGCCGCCATTGGGAAAAATTTATTTGTAACCCTTAGGACAAAAAAAAACCAAAGAGTTGGAAAAAATGATTTGAGACAGTTCAGAAAAAATGTATGTTCTTTTTTTTTGTGGGCCAAACGGCAACAACGGCTATAATAACAAACAAGTAATGTATTCAACTTAACCTCATTATTATTAGTTGTTAGTTAGTGATGGCGTTATTTACCTTTTTTCTCTCTACTGATTTTATATTCAGAAAAAAGAGATTTTTATCATAAAATACCAATCAAAAAACAAACTACAATTATTTCAAAATACACACACACACATGGTTACAAATACATACAAATGTACAAATATATACTTAACAATATAATTAAATTTAACAAAAAATGTAGAAAAAAAAACATAACTTTTTTAGCTTTCGATAAAGAAAAAGCTCTACTTTCAAAAGCCTTCATTATGGCCATTTGAAAATCAAGTCCTTCAAGACCTTTTTTTAAGTTAAAAATAATAATTCCACGAATCTTATTAAAGTTGATTTCAACTTTGCTCTTGTTCTTTTTTCTTTTACCTGAACATCAATAATAATTGATTTGATTGATGGCTGATAGTTGACTGAATTCTACTGCAGCAGCAGCAGCAAAAGAAGCAACTAAATTACACAACTTTGAAGTTTAAATTAAGAATAAAATGAGAAAAAACTTTATCTACCTGAAAATTTTAAAGAACATGTCGAAGATGTCCATGATGATGATGATGACGACTTGAAAATATTGATGAAAAAAGATTAAAGCTTCAATCATTGGCAGCAATTTGTAAAGATTGTTATGAGGAAGTTATTGATAGGTTGATTTGTTCCACACAAGTTTATAAAAGAGAACTAAACGAGTATTAAAAACAAAATGGCGGAGGATCACAAGAAGGAATTGATTTTAATATGAAGATCAGACAAACGGCAAAAATATATGGAAAATATTCATATAATATAGTTGGACTACTATATAATCTAGACTATAGTGTTGACTATAATATAGTCCATAGTTTGTACTACCTATCTTTTCTATAGCAATATAGTCCAGAGTATAGACTATAATCTGGTGCATAGTCTGAAATATAATCTAGGCAATAATCAGAACTAAAAATCAACTCTATAGACGGAACTATAATCTAATCCATAGACTGGACTAAACTAACCTATAGTCTAATCTGGCGAATATATTTTAAAAACTTGTAAATAATGTAGTGTATAGTCTGGACTATAATATAACCTATAGTTTGAACTATAACTTTGTTGATATTATGGACTATAATATAGTATATATTCTAAACATTAATCTGATCTATAGTTTGGTTTTGAAGTTAGTCTATGTTCTCTATGACGTAATCTATAGTCTGGACTATAATCTAATCCAAGTCTGGAATATAATCTATCTAGTGAAAATATGTTTATAATCTAACACAAGACTGAACTAAACCATAATATGGACTATAACCTTAGTTATAATCTGGGCTAGAATTTCGAATTTAATGTAGTCTATAGTCTGAAATATTATCTGGTCCATCGTCTAGACTTTAGTCTGGTCTATAATCTAAACTATAACCTAGACCATAGTAAGGACTATAATTTAAACCAAAGTCTAGACTATAATTTATTTTATGGCCTGAACTATAATCTTATATATAATCCGGATTATGATCAGATTTATAGTCTGGTGTATAGTCTAGAACAACAAACCTTCTGTATTTTTTATTCTCTATAATCCATTCTATAGTCTGAACTATAATCTACTCTATAGTCTGAACTATAATCTAGTCTATATCCCAGACTATAATCTATCTTATAGATTGGATTAAATTCTAATCTATAGTTTTGTGTATAATTTGGACTATAATCTAAACTATTGGCTTTGCTATAATCTGAATTATAATCTAGTCTATATTCTGGACAATAATTTGATCTAAAGGTAATGAATCTGAACTTTATTCTCTATAATGACTCGACTAGAATCCAGTGTATAGTCTGGACTTAAAATTAAGTTATAGTCTGGGTTATAATCTACCCTATATAGTGGACTGAAATTTGATCAATAATCTAGTACTATAATCTAGTCTACAATCTAATGTATGATCTAGTTTATAATCTGGACATGTAGTTCGGACTATAATCTAATCTATATTCTACTCAAAATTTCGAACCACAATCTGGTAGAAAGTAAAGCATTAAGTGAAGAAATATTATTTTCTTGATTATTTAAGTTTTTTTCGCCCTTAATTAAATTGATTTTTAGCTAAAGTTGTCTCCCTTGTCCACAATTAATTTACACTGTCTACAGTTTTTGGCTTTTTTTATTAAGACAACTTAAACGTTTTTTGTCCGTTGGTTCCTGCCCAGCAAGCCACAGCGTTCCATTTCATATTTGTTTGTGGCGTAAACAGATATTAACAAAAATATCACCAATAACCCAAAATAAATCATCTGGCTGCCATCGACACATACCAAACACATGTGTATGTATGTCCGTCTGTTTGTCTGTCCTTCCATTTCGCTTGGGAAATACAAATTTAATTCAATATCAACGACAACCACTAACCAGCAACAACAACAACAACAATAATAACAATAACAAAGAGCAAAACAAACCTGTCATAATCCACTCATATAAATATTCAATGTCAGCGCATTCCTGTCCTGTGAACTTTGTGAACATTTTTTTCTTGCGATTCATTTTCGCTGTTTCCAAAACTCAACATGTTGCTTTTCCTTAAAAGTTTCCTCTTTTTTTTTTTTGGTTTTTTTGCTGTTGTTTTTTAAACTTGGACTCCAATCAAGTAAAACTTTTACTACCAATTTTTATAATTCTTGTCCTTTTTTGTGTTTCTGCGGCTCCAGTTTGTTTACCTTAAGATGGCGTATTGTATAACATCATTATGAGGATTACGTTCATGTTCATGTCATAATTTTCCTAAAGAGTACAAAAATCACAACTGTGTTGCTGCTGCAATTTCAACAACAAAAGCAACAACAAAAACAACAACAACAGCAAAATCGTTTCAAACCTTAAAAATTTTGTAAGTACATGATATTCTCAAACATTCCAACAATGTTGTTTGTTTATTTGTTATTGTTGTTGTTGCTGCTGATGCTGATGATCTTTATATGATCATCATCATTATCGTTTGTTCAGTTTTTCTTTTGCCTTTAATTTTTATAGGTTGACATGGTTTGTTAGCATCGATAATACAACTCTGATATATGATAGAGTTGCATTTTATTGTTGTTGTAGCTGTTGTCGTTGTTGCTTGTTACAAAACAATGAATAAGAAAAATATTGGCAAACACACACCAAAAAAATAAGAAGCTATTGTGAGTAATTAAACAAATATTTTATAATTTTTATGTTTCCTAAAGAAGCAAAGAGGATATCAAGAGAGATCTGTTTGATGGAAGGGCCTCTAAAGGTGTTAATCGATTGTAGTCTAACATATATACTAATTCATATTCCAATAGCATTGGAGTGGTGTGAAATCTTATTGGAGAACATGAATTCTCGTCACATTGCTCCGTGGCACTGCCATTTCGCACTACTTCGCGGGGAGTGTTTACTTTATTCTGGACATTTCTTATATCAACTCGCCGTAATGAGCTATTTTTGCTTCTATTTCTAAAATCTTTTCGGGAGCGATAATAACGTTTACACAAGTTCCCAGTTTTCCTACTTCTCTGGGAAATCGTGGGAATCTAAAGACCACAGTTTCATCTTCCTCGGTTAGTCACTGTATGCACCTAGGAAAATGCAAAAAGTTTTCATGTCATGTTTTCTTGTCCGGTAAATGGTGATAGAGCAGGAGCATTTTATATGTATGAAGTGAGCAAAATTTGTAGTATAACCCTTCGAACATCTCTGGTATATACCTTTTTTATCCCTTCTATCTATTTGGACTACCTACTTGTTCTGCGTCTCTGATATTGTATTCTTGTTTTTTAAGCATTATTTTTTCAGAGCATTCTCCTTCCTTTTATTCTTCGATCGATTGGAAAGGTCACCTTGCATGCGACCTTAAAAACCTATGTGGTCTCTTCAGCAATATCTCCTGCCGGTTCGCATTTATCTGATGGCTACAGAAAGTTTCAGAGAAAGCTTCGTCTAGTTTATCTATTGCCCATCCATCCTTATATGGATAGTAAAGACTATGGCTTGGTGGTTACTGTTAAGTTTTGGCAGCCGATTCACTTCTCCAATTTTCCATTTTAGTTCCATTTAACTGGGCCAACTATTGGGGATGTTTGCGTCGATTCTTCTTTTTTGTATTTGTAGGTTTAATATTTAATATATACCAAGTTTCATGAGCAAATTATTTAGTTGTACTACATTCTGGTGGTTAATGGAATGTACCGTAATAATGATTGCGTTTGCGCCATCATATTTTAATAACTACATCTCTTGAAGGCGTTTTTCTTGTGGTGGATCGCTTATTAATGACGGTATCTGGTCGCCATTTTCTAAAGCTCTTGTTGTTTTGTATAGCACGTCCTCGAACTCGTTTAACTATCCGCCACCCACTGACCTGTTATTAGCCCAAGATAAGGCCTTGTTTTATAAAAATGGACATAGACTAGATTGCAGTTCAGTTTATAGACTAGATTACAGTCCAATCTAGAGATTAGCTTATAGATTAGATTATAGTTAAGTCAATTAGCAAATTTTATTAAATTAAGAATTAAATTAAATCCAGAATTAAAGAATTTTCTTAGCCTTTCGAAAAATATTCACTTTCTTGGGGCCCTTCTTTTACGTCTCAAAACCTCCAAATCCATTTACTTCATAAGATTTTCATTTTAATTGTTATTGAATAAAACACAAAGTTTTTTTAAACATTTTTTTGTTCAACAATTTATTAGTCAACATATTGATTTCAGCAGCAACAACAACATCACAACAACCTCAACATCACCATATATATACTCAATTGTGGCTCCAACAAAATATGAACAACATGTTGTTCCAACATTTTAGTGATATGTTTCTTCTTCTCCTCCAGCATGAACAAACTATAAGCAACAACGACAACAACAGCAACAAAAACTAGCAAGAGACTCAAGTTTATACGGTAGTTGCCGACATAAATAGCAAACAATTTAAACAGACACCACAAAACGACGCATTAAACATGAGAACGCGCGACAAGACCAAACAAAAAAGTCCACAAAAAAAAGGAACTCAATGGAGCCAAAATCTAGTGAAGTAAAATTGAAACGATGTTAATGGAAGATTTGTAGAGGAGGTGAGGGGAGTTGAGTTAAGGAAAGAGTTGCTGATGCTGCTTAAACAAGAATCAAATTAATAACAGATCATATAACGTTAAACCCAGGGGGGTCATAATGTGTAGGAATAAATATCAAAATTATAATTCTGTTTTAACAAAACCAACATTTTTTTAAATAAAGTTTTAAAGAGTTTTTTTCTCCCAAAAAAAATTGAAACAAATTTGTATTTACGCTTTTATCGGTTTAAGGAGAGGGAACGCAGAAATTTTAAGATGTGAAAATGTTATGATTTTAAAAAAAGTTTAGATGAAGTGAATTTTGAACGATTTAATTGATATTCAAAAAAGATCCATAGTAAATTAGCGACTTCTCGAATCAGTACTGTTTAAAGTAAATCAATGGGAAATCTGTCGTGACGAACTCTGTTCTCTAAAACTTTTCACAGCTTGTTGTCTTGTGGACACAGTCGGAGGAACATTCTTCACAACGTAGGAATGCAGGTAAAATTGTCGAAGCAATTTTGGCGTTTCTGGTTAAATGTCCTTATTAGATTTTGGAACCTAGAACGGCTTAGTCGTTTATCAACAGATTCAAAAATCATTCTTTGTTTACTGAAATGCAAGTCATAACAGCAAATACACCTCTAAAATATAATGACAATGTTCGACCCAATGAATCAGTTAAGATTCATTCTTAGATCTCCAGATTAAAAACAAATAGAATTCATCTCCTTTTCGGGTGTAGAAGTAGTTTATATATCTCCAGCACAACCCGTGTTATGTACAAGTATATGAACATTCGATGAGATGGTGTTTGATTTGGCATCGCCAAAATGCTTCTATTATAATAACTGAATTCAAGCCTTTTACAATATTTATGTTCCTTCTCGGAGCTCGATTTTCTAACCATTTGAGTTTGAATTTTTTTCAATATGGTTTTCCTTTCCCTTCGAAACCAGGAAATATCCCTGCAGAACACTAAAGGTTTGAATGCAAAGACGAGTAGTTTTCCCACCCGAATAACTGATATAATGCGCATAATAATTATCTCAAATGGTCATCTGTTCTATCAGATATATTAGGAACTCTCTTCACAAAACTTTAAATTTCCTTGACCATGTAAATATTATGTGGACTTTTTTCTTTCCTTTGAAAAACGGATTCAAAACAAAAAGTAAAGATCGATCGATCAGGCAAACCAATGAGGAAACCAAATATCCAAAGTAATACCCTGTATTTGGCAACGGTAATATGTTTTGTATTAAAAGCTTTTAAAGTTGGGGAACACGATCACAGAGGTCTTTAACGAATGCTGTTGATTTCTTTAAATGGACATTGATCAGACAAGATCTCTTGTCGGTTGAAAATTATTGGAAAAACAATGTGAAGGGAATATGTGACCTTGTCCCTTCTGACTACCATTTATTTGCAACTAAGTAGAAGCCCCTTATACGAATAAGATGCTCTTTAAAATAGAGATCTGACAATGGGTGGTCACATGTTTTCAAAATGGTTGGTTAATAAAAACTAATTGCAAAAGAGTGGTTGAATTATATTGGCTCAAGTACCTTGTAGTCCAAACTTTACTCCTTTCAATTACTATTTATTTCCAACCATGTAGAAATCCTTTACTGGAATACCCTACACTTAAGAACTGAGTATCTTAAAGTGCTCAAGAAGGCGCGGAACTAAATGTTAACATGATCAATATACGTTAAGATTTTTACATTCTCCTTCCTTAGTTGATAACAAATATTAATTGTTTTTCAACTACTGTGTGGAGTAAATTTTTTTGTAGAAAAAAAAATAAAAATAAATTTATATTAATTTGCTTAATTTTTAATGGCATTTAAATACCTCTATAAATATGTAACATAATTTTTATTCCTTTAATTAATATTTAAGTAATTTCTTAGCGTTTTGTATTTTGTAATATCAATAAAAAGACTTTAATGTTGAACATATTGAATGTAAACATATGTTTGTTGTTTTCTTGTTGTTTTTTTTAGTTAATTATTTGTCAGAAGCACATGTCACTTGTGGAAATTAACAAAGAATAATAATAACAACAACAATAATGATAACTCTTCATACCAAACAAATAAAAAAAGACGAAAATATGATTGATCTGTGTCTAGAGTAATTTTTTTTCTCGTTTCGTTTTCATTTAATTCATTCACTAAGATTAATTAATACACCCTGTAATTATAATATTATTATTGTTGTTGTTGTTGTTTTTTCTTCATTTCATATTTATAATTGTAACACAAAATATGTTTGTAAAAATGTATGAAAAATTTCCTAAGAATTTTGTGAATGTGAGAAGAAGAAGAAACTTTGAAATAAAACAAAAATTTATTTCAATTTAAAAAACAAAACAAAAAAAACTTCACAATTATAAACGATTTTTATACCCTCCACCACCACAAATGGTGAAGAGGGTAAATTAACTTTGTCATTTCGTGTGTAACGCCAAGAAGGAATTGTCTCAGACCCCATAATGTATAT
>PYHX02000467.1:30371800-30413517 GCA_004302925.2 Cochliomyia hominivorax | reverse complement strand
ATTCGATTAACCGACCAAAAACCAATCGTTTCCAATTTGTCTGAAATACTTCATTCTACCAACAAGAATAACAACAACAACAACTTGCTGTATTAAACTTCAAGATATTTTATAGATAAAACATAAATTCGTCCCCTTCTTTTTTTTTTTTTTTGTTTGGTCTGGTTACACTTGTTGCACTTTTATGATGAAAAATGAGTAAAAAGAGGGGTCAATCTTCTTGTCGTATCATCATTATCAAGATTAAAAGAAAACTTTAAACGTTATTCTTCTTTTCCTCGGACGAACACTCAGTCAGAGCACCCTCAATGTATGAAATAAGAAATTATTTAAATTCAGGTTAAACTAATTTGTTTTGAAGTTTTGTTTTTTTTTTCACAGAAAAATACAGACCCTTTTTGGGTTTTAGACTTAAAATCTTGAGGAATGTTTATAGAAATTTTATAATTTTCGAAATTTAAACAAATTAAATTAAAATCATGAGATTTACATAAATAAGGAGGGAGGTGGTTTGTTATTAATTTAATTAAACACCTAAAATTATAAAAACTAATTAATTTTTCGTTAATTTAATTAATTATCTTATAATTAACTAAAATTGTAATTAAAATAATTTATTCACCTGTTGCTGCCTTAAAAATTTTAAATTTGAAACTTTAACTCTTTTTGTAATTATCTGTCTTTTCATACCCTACACCAGTGTAATGGTTGGATTATTATGTGTTTGTGCTGTTTTGTAACATACCGAAAAATTGTGTTACATCCAACTTTAAGAATTTCGTTCGACTCAAAATCACCTCAGAGTCGATTTAACGATGTTATTACGACCGTCTGTCCGGTTGGCTTATTACGTTGCGAATAGTCTGCAGGTCGCAATTTTTTATTATCTCGATAAAATTTGGTACATCTTTTCTCTTAATAACTCTACCCTATTTCTTCTTTTCTTCCGGTCGATCGGAAGCGTTTTTGTTAAACATGAGGACTATTAACTTAATTCAGTGTGATAAGATTCTCAAGAATATTAAAGCCTGAATAAAGGCCCGTAATGTCACCATCCCGGGACCCGTACTTTAAAGGTTCAAATGTAATTGAAAGAAAGAATTGACTGCTGTTCGTACTGTATAAAGTCATATTGAAAATATCACTTCCCCATTAATTGCGTTACCCCTGAAAATAACACCGTAATTGAAATTCGTAGTTTCTGGGCGAAAAATTCATTCGCCGGGTACAAATGGCTTTACTTGTAACAGTTGTAAACTCGACTTTAATATTCACCTTTAAGAATAAAGATCGACTTAGAATTATTTTCTGGGCCAATATAACGATGTTCGCCTTGTTGGGTGGTGACTCTCCATGTAAACTTTAAACGTGAGTACATCGCAATGACATGGTAAATTCAGTATATTTAATTATTTCTGTGTAAGAACGAAGACTACTGAAATATGTGATGATCGGTCTATTATTTATCATAGCTTCCATAGAAATGCTTTCACAATATGCGGCTTTAAGTTCATACAAGTTATAAATTTTATCGATATTTTAATACATCGCAAACTTTTTATATCTCGATATAATTTGGTATATTTTTTTTGTCTATTGATTATGTTCGGTTCAATATTTCAGGTATCTCCCATACAAATGTCCAGTGAGGTTTTAAGTTCATTGAAGTCCTAAATATAAAGTGGATTTTAATGAAATTCGACAAAAATAAATTTTATGTTTTTCGAAAATGATGTGCCAAATTATGCGAAGGTCCAGTCCATAATTTCTTTTAAGTCCCGTTTCAAATATATCACTTTTGAAGGGCATAAATGTCACATATACGTTGGTATTGCAATAACAACTGGTTGAATTAAGATAAAATATAAGCAAAAATTGATTTGCAAAATTATACGATGGTCAGTCCATATTTTTTCTTGCTCTCTCTCCAGAAAAACTCATTCAAAATTCACTGTCACAATTTTGTATTGCCCATTGAAAAAATAAATCAGAATATAAATTATACGAGGGTCGTTTATTAATTTTTCGTAACCACAATTTAAAATGTTTTTATGTTTATCTTATTATTTTTCTTTATTAATAAAATTATCTTAATTCTTTTTACAATTTTTATTACAAAAATTAAAATCAAGTTTTTTATTCAAATTTTTTCTCATTTTAAATAAATTATGACAAAAGAAAAAATATAAAATAAAATTATTTATTTAGAAAAAAATCTAATAAATAATTTGCCATTGTAACAATTTACAAATTATTGTTAATTTTTTTATATAAATTTTTAATAAAATAACAACAACAAAAAACTACTTAAATAACCTTCACATACAAACGCTCTCATCGAGAAATTACAATTTGTTAAATAAAAAACAACAATGAAAAAATATTTTATTAAAAAAATATAAAAAACTATAGTCCAGATTATAAAGAAATCAACGTAGCAGACAATAGACTAAACACGGCCATAGATCGAACTATAGTAAAATCAACAGAGTTAAATATGATCAAGGTTAAAGTATATATTCCAGACAATGTAAAATAGACTATGTAAATTGTGATCCAGACTCTAAACTCTAGTCCATGCTTTGAACTTGGGCCACAATGTGATTAGTGGGCCAACCCTCGTAGAATTTTGATTCTGTGCACTTAACATGATATTATCATGTTTGTGGAGTTTTACGTGATATTTCCCAGTGGGTCTTAAATTTAGAACTAATAAATACATCGCGATTGTAAATTTTTTTATTTATGTACTTTAAAGTGATTTTTGGAATAATGTCCTGTGTGAGAATGGTCGTAAACCCATTTAGTGCATGTTTGTACTAATAAGGAGAATGAATTTATATGGGAACTATGATAAATAATACCCCGATCACCACATATTTCAATAGACTTCTTCCTTGTGCAGAAATAATTATATATAAGGAATTTCATCAAAATGTCCTTTAAATTGCGATCTGTACTTGTGCATAAAATTTATATGGAGAGTCAACCACCCAACCAGGCGGATACTGTTATATCGATCCAGAAATTAATTCTAAGTCAATCGTTATTCTTATAGGTGGATGTTGAGTGTTTTGTTACAAATGCCACGAATAATACGCCTTCCTCAGGGTAGGGTATATTTAAAAGAAAAGGTGTACAGAAATTTTTAAGAAATATCCTTTTCATATTTGTTACAGTTATAAAACTAAATTTCTAATAAATTTATGACGCTAAAAATTAGATAAACGATAATTACCACTGCATAAAGTTTGGAATAACCAGAGCTCATTCAATGCAACTTATCAAGTTTCAACATTTTATTATATATTTTATATATTATCAGGTGGTCGAAATCGGGAAAAGGAAATAAAAATTTTGTTAAAACTGGTCCGAACTGATGATATACAAAATTTACACAATACAAACGTAACAAAAGTGGTTTGACTAATTAAAATGTTCCAGGAAGTCTAAATGACGGCTTTTGGTTAATATAGCTTTAACACAACTGTATACCTCACTATCATTGATAACTAATTTTTATATTTTAGAAAAAGTCACCAAATTCTAAGAAATTTTCGAAATTTCAATTAAAATTAAAAGAAGTCAAAATGACTTGCTTAGATAATATAGCGTTAATCATGGTTGGATTATATTTTGCTGTGAATTACCCCATAAATACGTCCTGGCATTGATTCCACTAGTTGTTTTAAATCATCGACATCGATTACTCCCAAACATGCTTTATTTTTAGTTCCCAGTTCCACATTGGGTTTAAGTGCGCACTGCAATCCGGCCAGTCCAACAGAATACTTTGAAGTAACAGCCTGCTGGAATATGCAATTTTCATCCATTTTTTTAATAAAAAGAGGGAAGTACCCCTTCAGCAATTTGTTATAAATTATGCTCTTCAGTTTTGTTGGAATAAAACAAATTTTAGATTTGCCAACTGCAGAAAATGCTGCTTAAACCATAACTCTGCCACCCCCGAAAACACGTTTTGACATTTGAACATTGTTTGGTCTCATATGGTCCCAATAACAGGAGCTTAAGTCAGGACCGTCTAAATTATTTTTTTTATCAGAGAAAATTACCCATTTTCTACTTCTCTACCTATTTCAAATATTTTGCATGCAAGTTTTAGACAGATTTTCTTTATGGTGTTCTTTATGGTGGTTTACATTTTATCTTCTTCCTCTCGGACATAAAAGTTCCCTTGGACAACTTGAAACGTTATAAAATTTATCTATAACGAAATCTTTTTATAAAAAGAAATTTATAATTTTTATTATTTATATTTTTAAAACAATTTTTATGTCTGCGTTTTATAGAAATATTCCACATAAAATAGCACCAAGAACATTTGATCGTAAGAAAAACATTTTGTTTACAATCAAAAGTGACCGTTAAGTTGTCTCTCATTAAAACTTCAACTTTACTTTTGAATGGGAACAAGAAAGATAAGAAATAGGAATATGCATCAGTCTCTAGTTCAGACTATAGACTAATATATGATCTAGACTTTAGACTAATATATAATTCTGACTATAAACTAATCTTTTGTCTTGATTTATTACTAAAATATCGTTTAGAATATGAATTAGACTAAATCCAGTCTTTGGACTATAAACTAAATTATAGTTCAGTCTAAGTTTAAACTATAGTCCACGTTTTGATGTAAAGTATAGACCAGATTATAAAGTAAATTAAGAAGTGAGATCAAAAATTCTTAACACACATTTTTTATTAAAACTTTTAAGACAAATATTATTTAATTTTTTTGTAACCATGTTACCTTTTGAAAATGTTTCAGTTATGTTTAATGTCAAATAAATGATTTCCAGATTTCAAAACTGCGCGGAGCTAAGGCGAGGAAAAGATATTGGACTCTTGAAAGGACAAAATATCTAAAGAAATTTATCATCGAGAATATTCAAATTTGGTTTCAATCACTTCTTCAAGGAATTCTTTTACTTGACAAATGTAAGACGGATTAGATCAGGGGGAAAGATAACCCCCATACAAAAAATATTTTGATTATTAAATATCTCAAGAACCACTTCATCGATAATTTTCAAATAATTTTTTCAAGGAACTATTTTACAAGACAATATGTGAGGCGGAGGTGAGGTAGTGTGTGAGTAGCCTCCACATAAATCAGATTTTGATCACCGAATATCAAAAGAACTATAACAGCAAGAAATTTCAAATTTAGTCCCAACCTCTTTATCAAGAAACTGTTTTAGTAGACAAAATGAAGGACGTACAGAATCAGGGGGATTTTGATCAAAGAAAATGTTAATAATCGAATATCTAATAACTATAACAGCAATAGTTGCCAAATTCGACTCCAATCACTATCTCAAGAATTTGTTTTACTGATCAAAATATAGGGCGGGTGGGATCAAAGGGAATATCTAATATCTTAAGAACTGTAAAAGCAGGAGTATTCAATTTAGATCCAATTACTTTGACGGTTATGACCATGGGGAGCGGTACCAAACACTTTATAAGGGCAGCAAAGCGCACCGGGTCTTCTTTTAACTGTCAAAAAATTTGCAAACAAAACAATAATTTAATAATTAAAAATAAATCAATGACCTTTTCCTTTCAAAGCCGAAAAAAATATACCAAAAACATTTCATTCACAAAAAAATATTTCATTCAATCAACCAACTCTTCTTCTTCATCATTCGAAATGAAACAAGTTTAGTTTTGTTCAATAATTTATCTATCAGTCACCTAAAAAAATATATCAAAAAAATTTCATCAAAAATAATATTGAGACGATTAAACAGCGGTTCGGGTTACTTTTAATATAAAATTAAGAAAAAAAATAAAAAAAATTTTGATTGACATTTTAGACAAACACCGACGGTTGGACAGACAGACAAATAAATTTTCAATACATAAAGAAAACGAGGCGTCATTTGTTGTTTGAAATAAAATAAAAAAAGAAAGAAATGAAATGAAATGAATGAATGAAAATTAATAATAATTATTGGTTTCATCTATACGGGTAGCAATATCAGACAACAAAAACTACAACAACAAAATAAAAAGCTTCAAAACTTTAACTACCGGATGTTAAAAATTTTGTTACATGAACAGATACATAGAGATATGTATGTGTATGAATGTGTTTATATGTCGGTAGTTTTAGTTATGTTTCTAGTGAGTTCGTATATTTCTATAGCCTCGACTATAATTAGTCTATAATCTGGACTTTAGTTTAGTCAATAGTCTGGATTATTAATTAATTAATAGTCTGGATTATAGTTTAACTCAGACTGTGAGCTGTAGTTAAGTTTATAGTCTGGACTATAGCTTTGTCAAAAGTGTGAATTATTATTCAGTTAGATGCTCGTAAGAAAGAGAGACTTAGGAGAAGTGTAAAATCGGGAAAACAACTTAGGAATATTGGAATGATATTCAAGAAGAATTTTTGGAAAAGGACTTTTTACCTTACAAGCAATATCGGCGGATAAATATAACTATATGCTGTCGAGAGATAACCGTTCTATACTAAACATGCATGCAGTAGTGGATTCAAGTATCGTTGTAATATGCAACATGATGAAAGGGAAGCAAACTTAATATTCTGAATTAGGTCGAAAAGTTGATGAAAAAATGACTGTTATACGAGATTAAGGATAATTCTATCCATCATTCCAAATATTTTGGAGCCAACCGAAAAAGTGCTCTAACACTGATTTTAACTTCTGACGTCACAGTGCACATCTATTTAAATTTATGATTTTCATGAGTACTTCACCACATTAAAGACCGATTTTAAGATTAGATTTAAAGCTGGTTTGAAGCTTCATAAATTTACCATCAGCCAAAGAGTTATTCAGAATAGATTGTACATTGTCATATAGAAAAATCCTTCTCTTGTAGCATAACCCATAGGAGTTGCAATAGGTGTTCCACATTGCTGTTGTCTGTTGCAATTTTTATTTAACATAGTTGGGGATCTTGTAAGAAATATGGATAATTTAAAGGGAAAAGCGTACGATTTGAACAATGCACATGATATTGATCTATTGATTCATAGCAGTTCAAATGTAGTAACAAACCTTAAAGGCGAAACAGTGGCGGCAGAATTAGTAACATTAAATATAAAACTTTAACGCCAAAATATAACATCTCGAGATTTTTGTGTATTTAATTCTTGCGAAACGGGAGATTTCCGTTAAGGGTTATATATGCCCAATTGGACCTGAATATAATTAAATTTGGTTAGAAGATGTCTATTTTATGTTGGATTTCCAACAAAGTCATTAACTTTTTTTACAAGTATTTGGTATCTATGAAAACGTTAGGACTTGAGGATTTAAAATTTTTAAAGATAAATTACATTTGATGGCAAAAATGTATTAAGAACTTAAATTTAAAAAAATGCGTTTTTTTTTTTTAATTTTACACTGATGTATATTCGTTTATATTTAACGAGATGAAGAGTCACCGACAACTCCCCTGACGACATAGGGACCTGTGAATCTCCTAATCAATTCGAAAGCAGCTCAGCTTTAATAAGGGTTATCCATTAGAATGTCTCTAATATTCCAGATAAGAGTTTTTTTCTCCACATCTTATAAAGACCTAAGTTATAATCGAATTACGTTTTATTGAGATACGTTTAATGAATCGAAAGTTGCAGAATTTTTAATTCTATTGTTAAAAATCCCATATTTTCCAGGATAATCGACTATTTCCCTAACAAGATAGGGATCTCTACTCCTCCAAATCAACTTTAAAACACTTCAGCTATAATTGAGTATAATTTTATTATTACGATATCACTAATGGATCGAACGTTGCAAAATTATTTCCAAAAATGATTAAAAATCAACAAATCCGTGGTGGTCAACCACTCCGTACTTCGCCATATTAACACGAAATCACCTCAGCTTTGCTTCTTCACATTTAAAAGTTGCAGAATTATTACCAAACAAATCGTGTTGAGTTAAACCGACTACTTCCCTGGCCAAATAGAGATGTATAATCCTCCAAATCAACTTCAAAACTCCTCAGCTACAATCGTATTCAATTTTATTTTGATGTCTCCAACTGTTGAGAAGTTACAGAATTATTTCCCAATTTTTGATATCGATTTTTTGATACCGCTGTCAGTTCTTTATCCTTGTTTATGATTATAAATTTACCCTTTTTTTGGATATGAAATAAGGAACGAAGGAAATTCTACACTCTGGGATAAATTGTCCAACAAATTCTTGTTGTGACTTCCACTCGAAAAACGCCTGAAACTAATTCTGCCTCATAACAGGAATAAAGTTTTAGTTTCGTTTTAGTTTAGTATCGTGACTTTTTAATTGCTCGAAGAGTTTTATCGTAAATTTCAAAATAAATTTCTTTAGATAAAATTTTTTATAAAATAAAAATCTTGTTTTAATTATTTGATAAGAAATTATTATTTATTTTTGCAATTTTTTTTTATTAAACTAAAAACTTAATAAAATTCTAGATTTCTTAAGATAACACAAACAGATAACACCGTTTTTATTTTTAACTTATTTTCTGTTTTATTAATTTCCTTTTGTTTCGTCAACAATAACAAATCTATTTTATTATTTTCCTTCAAAACAAAAAAGACAACAAACAATTTTCATAAACAATAATTTTACTTTGAAAGAAATAATTTCATTAAATTA
Organism: Cochliomyia hominivorax; assembly: GCA_004302925.2. NCBI lineage: Eukaryota > Metazoa > Arthropoda > Insecta > Diptera > Calliphoridae > Cochliomyia > Cochliomyia hominivorax. Next base: position 30,404,863 of record PYHX02000467.1, on the reverse strand, counting down.
TTTCTTTAGGTCTCGGTTACGTTGTTGTTTTCTTTTTTTTTTTTTGTATTTAAATAAACGTTTATTTTGAAAACAACAACAAAGAATTTAAGCTCCACCTCTCTGTTTAATAAAAAAGCATAGAACTCACACACAAGAGAACTCAAAAGGAAAAATACAGCAATAAAAAACCACCACTTTGTTATGATTAAATACACCAACACATTGAATACTCTTTGTTGTTTCATTTACTCACCATTTACTGTTAGCAAGAGAGAGTAAACTATATGTTGTTGTGATGAGTTTTATATAAGAACAATGAGCAAATATGGCGTTGTTTCCGTTACCAAATTGTTTCTATTGTTTCATTTGTATTGGAAGTGGAAATTGTAATGAGTGAAACTCTCTTTGGAAGAGGAGTTTGTTTGCTATTTTGCTTGAAAAAAGAGTGAATTTGTTAAGGAAATAAACTCAATTGGAATAAAGGGAGTTAAAACAAGGGTTTTGAGTATTAATTTTTAAGAAGTTTTTAACCAAAAATAATGAAAAAATATGAGTAAATTTAAAGTAAAATTTTTATAAAATGAGTGATTTTGAAAATAACAAACTCTTTACAAATAATTAAATTTTAGGTTTAAAACATGTGTTTTTTGAATATTTTTTATAATTTTTTTAATTAAGAGAAAATTTTATTATTTATCTATACACGGTGTAGAGCATAAGTTTTGGTACTCTCATTGCAATAAACAATTTTATGAATTTAAAGTGAAAATTTGTTAAAATTATTTCATATTTATGTGATTTTAACAAAATAAAATAAAAATAAGCAAAATTTCCTGGGAACTTAATATTTTTGCAAATGCAAAAATTTGCGTTTAAAATCATTTCTTATTTGAGAGATTTGTAAATATATAATTTAATTTTAAAAATTCGCTTAATTACAATGACTCGAAAAGAAAGAAATATTGGAATTAATAACCATAAATTTGATAAATCAAACTCCGAAATTTCAATAGAAATTAATCGTTACAAAGATATTGAAATTACACCAAATTTTGAAAATCTTTAAAATTAACTTTTAGAGAAGTAAGGAAAATAAAAAGTGAGATCGAAAAATTCTTAACATACCTAAAAGTTAATTAAAACGAAATCATAAACAAATAAAAACGAATCAAATTATCATTGCAATTTCTCCGTTTAAAATCTTCCATACTTTTGGACACCTTTTGTGCTTTTCAATTCTCTTAAGATCCGGGCAGTTTCTTTTGGTACAAATACCATTTTATTGTTCTTGTACCACTCAAGGGTTTGTTTACAACACTGATAGGATGCCAAGTCGGGCGAAAATAAGCGGATACATTGTGAAGTCTTATGAAAAGATGCTTGATGTAATTTTGGTATTAATGGAAAGAATTTGTAAAAACATACATTTCGTCATCAATTATACAACAAAAATATTTTTTTCTATTTAGAAAACTTGATTTCAATTTCCGTTCTCTGTTTTTGTCCTCTAAATTTTTAACAGCGTTCCATTCCAAGAACTTTTTGAGCCTTGAATGTTAGAAATCTGTATTAGTTGTAACTTTTCGTATCAAATAGTGCGAGCTCTGAGCTATGAAAATGTTAGAACTTGAACATTGATTTGATGTCAAAATTTTAGAAAGAATTTTAAAATTTTGAATTTTTGGTGAAAATGAAATTAACACTTATACTTTCATATAATGTTCCTGAATCGAAGGACTAAAATTATTTCCACTTTTCAGTGAACTCAAAATATCAACCCGTATAAATCGTGTTTTAAAATTTAACTTTTTTCACAGAAATGTTCACCGTGACATTACAAGGTCCACACGGTATAGAGTTTACCTTACATATACATTAAGTATAATTTAAAGATGATTCCAGCTTTACGATTTAAAGAAAATATAAAAAACTAAGAATATAAAGTTCAAAACATATTAAAAAAAATTAACATCTATTAAGCCCGCTAACTTAAAAAGTTTAAAAAAGACAAGGGAAAAAGAAGTCAAACTTTAATTTCGACTAGAAAGTCTTTGAAACTTTTAGAGAAGCCCTATTTATAAATTCCAATACTTTTTTAGGAACTTACAAGAAGCATCTGTATACAAACTTTTTTTCGTCATTTCAGTTCATAAATAATTTTTTAAATTTTCGAAAAATATATATATATTCAAGGTGGCTAATTTTGATAGATAACCAATTAAGCCCCGGACCACATAAGCATTTGAACTCCTCCAGATTATTCTAAATCCCTCGAACTATATGTAATTTCATTATTCACTTCTATTAAATTTAAAAAAAAGTCGTTTTGACACAATGTGTTGTTGTTGGAATATACAGTATTGGAAACAACAACAATATATGACATAAAAATAAATATCTTTTTAATAAAATTTTCTTTAATTTAAAAAAAAATATATTTAATTAATAATTTTTTCAATATTTTAATCCAATTTTTTTTAAGTTAAAAATTTAAATTTATTTAAAATTTTTGAATCCCATAATTTTCAATTTTCTTTAAGTTTTCATTGACCTATTGCTCCATTAATTTTTCGAAAATTGTTTTTGTATTTTATGTTGTTTTTGTTATACATTTTTCATTTCAAGGCCACTTTTTTTTTAATTTCGTTCTTTTTTTCTTTTTTGAAAATTTTATCATTTTATATTGAAACCGTTATTATTGTTTATATGTGTGTGTGTATGTTTATATACCATATGTTTCTTTGTTTGTATTTATATTAATTCTCTTGTGAAGAAGACATTTTTGTTATTTTTTATTTTATTTTTCTAAACATAAAAGTCAAACCACATAATTGTTTTTAAAAAGTTGAAATAAAAAAATAATAAAAAAAAACTGAAAATTGAAAACACGCAAATTTGCGTTTAACTACAATTTCAAGAAATTTAAACAAATAATCACAAGATAAATGAAAAAAAGAAGAAAAATACGAGAAAACTTTTTCAACATTTACAAAAAAAATGTCTTACGAAAATGAAACCAAAAGGAAGATTTTTGTAAAAAAAGTTTAGAATTTTTATGAAATTTATTTTTCAAATAAAAATGTAAAATTATAACACATAGAAAAATACACCGATCGAGTCAGAATCACTTTCTGATACGTTTTAACGATGTCCTTATAATGTTGTGGACCGGACCCTATACAGAACGTAGTTTTATAGACATTTCAATGAAATTTAAACCTATTGAGATATAAAGCTCAATATGGATAAATTTCACATTCGGACTGAAGGGTTAAGCTCATAAAATACTCATATGACCAAAAATTAGTTAAATGGAATACGATCGAAACAAATGTTGGCAAGACCTGGTCTATTATTTCCTTGCATAGAGTCTTTAAAGATTTTTTGGAAATAATTCCTTAACTTTTGAACTCTTAAATAAATATGAATAAAATATAATATGGTAATGGCTAACGGGTCTTCGATTTCGATTTCAATTAAAGGAGTACTGTTTCCTATCTAGTAAGGAACGAAGTCAGTATTTCTTTAAAGCTGAACACCTCGGGATTGTTGGTTTTTATACCCTACACCACTATAGGTGGTTGGGGTATAATGATTTAGTTTGTAACTCACAGAAAAAATATTGCTTCCACCACTTTTTAGTAAAACGATCGACTCAGAATCAATTTCTGTCCGTCCGTCTGGCTTACCGTCAATGTAAACTTTATGAACAAAATGCAGGTTTAAATATCTTAATAAAACTTGGCACGTGTCATCATTAAGCCCCCATACAAATGTTCCCCATAAATGTCCTGAATATAATGTGATTTTAACGTAATTTCGCAAATAAGTCGAATAATATTCTAAAATTATTTGCCAAATTATGTGAAGATCGGTCCATTATTTCTCATAGATCCCATACAAGCCCCTTAAAAATGTAATTTTGAAGGGCATAAATCTCACATATACGTTGGTACATAATTTCCACTAGATCGCAGTGGAAATTATGTCATTTTAAAGCGCATTTTAAAGCGCACAATTCTTACAAAAACTTTTATCATTGTATATGTCTGTGAGTTTATGTGTGAGTGTGTATGTACGAAACATAACGTTTTAACTTCACACTCATTTGAGTCGAAGATTTGGCATAACCGAATATAACATTCTTAAAATTTTAACTGTCATCTTAAATGGTGTTTGGATGGATGATGCTTTCTTGTGGATTTACTCAAAAATATAGTCTGGCATTGATTCCACTAATTTTTGTAAAAAGATTGAAATTAATTTCCTCCCAAACTTGCTTTATGTAAGAGTTAAGAACTCTTATAGTCATTAAGTTTTCGTTCGTTTTGGGCTCTATTTGAATAAACTTTACGGGTCATGTATTCACATAAGTTTAAGTCCGGACTGCTAGCTGGCCAGTCCGACAAAGGTATACCTTTAAACTATGATTAAGACTGTTCGTTACACGTTTGATCTTATATCACGCCAATAACATGAGTATGAGTCAAGACATCTTAATGATTTTTTTTAATTCTTTCCACTCCTCTGTCCATATCATGTATTTTCGTTCGAGTTTTAGACGATTTTCTTTATGGTTCATATCTTTATGCACTTTGGCTTCTTCCATTTTCCGAACATCATAATTCTGTCCTTTCTTAAAGAAATTATGCTCCAAACTTTCGGAACATCTAATTGTATGTCCAATTTTTATGTTGGGACATGAAAAAAATTTTATTTGGATTTTTCTTGATGGGACAAAAAAGTTCCTTTAACGATATGAAATTGTAAGATATTGTCATTGTAAGATATTGTCATTATTTATAAGAAACACAAATTTTTAATATTTCGTTTTTGCAATTTTTTTAAACCAATTTTTTGTCTGCGTTTATAGAAATATTCCACATAAAAGAGCACCAAAAACAATTAATCGCATGAATAAGACGAAGATAAAATCTTGTTTACTTTCAAAAATTACCGTAAAGTTGCCTCTCGTTAAAACAACTTCAACTTTACTTTTGGATGAGAATAATTAAAATAAAACGAAAATAGAGAAAAAATATTAAATGCATTTATAGAAATATGCATCAGTGTATGTAGGTATCAATGTAATTTTTCTTTAATATTAGCTTTAGCCATTTTTTGTTTAGAACAATTAAGTTTTTATTTAAAATAAGTAAAAATCTTTAGTTGCCCAACAGCTGATCCCTGAACCCATTAAGAATTTGTGCTTTTCCATAACAATTGGTCAGCATTTCAAGAATATTTATATGAAATTTCATTAAAAAATATTCTGTTGTTTCAAAGTTACAGAATTATTGCCAAAAAACCGTATTCATTAAGCAAAACATGAGTTTGTAGTCTTCCCCCGGTTTAGGTATCCGAATCATCAGTGTTTCCTTTTAGCCAAAAAATTCCTGAAATTTTATTTATAGACAAAAAAGCCTCTGTTTACATATGAAAATATTAAATACCTCTATAATCACTTGCCAAACAGTAGTCAACCTTAATGTCACATAATTATATTCATTTTATCTTATAATGACATCAAAAATTCAATCATTTTTTTTGGTTTAAAATTATAGAGAAAAATGTGTCCACAAACAAGTTGCAGACATAAAAAAATTATAGACATCAAGAAAAAAAGACTAAAAACATAAATCATTTACATAAATTACCACATTATGTGATTCAAGGGAAAAAGGCTGAAAAATTAAAAAGGTTTTCAAATAAAAAAGACAATAGTTTTTGTTTTTAAGACAAAAACGTTTAAAAACTCAATATTTGGCCAAAGTAAGTGTCATCGTTTAAGCTGTTTTTGTTTTGTGGCATTTAAACATAAAAAGGGTTTATTACAGAAAATGGCAAAAATAAAAATTATTTTTAATCGAGGGTGGTGAATTTACGTTTTAAATTGTTTTTATGCTCGAAGCTATTTTGCACATTCTTAATGACAGTTTTGAATTTTAAATGTCATTGAAAATTAAAGGGGTTTAACTTGTTTGAAATTATATTTTATGGTCTGAATATAAAATGTCAGTTAATGATCATATTTAGTGAAATAAATGATTTCAAATATTTAAACACACAAATTATACAAATGAGGTTTTTGATTGGTCAAAAATAATGCCAAAAACCATACACACAGAAAAACAAACATGAAACAAAATCAACATTGAACATAGTTGATTTAAAATCGAATATGTGTTTTTTCATTTAGATTAAATTGAACATATGTGGTGAAATAATATTGTACATATTCAACATTAATATGTAAAATTAAATTTAAAAAAAAGTGGACCTTTTAAGTATCAGGAATACTTTGGCCTCCATATGTTACGTTAAGTGAAAATAAAATTTCAATAAGTGTTTCAACACGACAATGGCCGAAAGCATTGATTAAATTTTGTCAAAAGATTAGTTAAAAGCTAATGGGATCCAAGTCGTGAACAGCTCAATCCCAATCTCCGAATTTGTGTCTCATAGAGAACTTCTTAGGCATTTTAAAAAGAGTCTAACTAATCTTATACAATTTAGCTCATAAGAATCAGAAATATCACACGAAATGTTAAAAGTTGCTTAAGGTTTGAGAACGATTTTTCTGTTTTCTTAATTTAATGAAGGGCTCCTGGCATGCGAGCATTGTTACTAGTTTTCTCTATAAAGGAATACGTTTTCTCAATATCTGGAATACTTGTGAATGGATCACTTATTAAATATTTATACTATTTTAGGGTGTCCAGATCTTGGTTGTTAATTATATTTGTTTTCTCCAATAGATAATTTTTTGAGTCATTTACGAATATTTGCAAAGAAGTAATGTTTTTACTAATCTCACCAATAATAAATAATTTTTAATAACCTTTTACTTCATAGAAATTGCGTTTTCGTAAAATACTTTAGGGTGTACCTACACTTATGCAGTACAAAAAAATAGAGTTACCAGAAGGTTTACCATATTTTTTATCTCTTTTTTGGAGCACATCAATATTTTTTATTTTAAATTAGAAATAAATTAATGAAATAGATATCAAAAAATTATCATTGAAATTGTATTAAATATTTTACTCAATTCAGGGTACCAAGACTTATGCTCTACGCCTAAGCAAAAAATTTATTTGAGATTAAAATGAATGTAAACACTTTTATGGCGAAAATATTGCAATATTCTAAATTTTATAAACTGACAACTTTTAATTTTGAGAAGATAAATTGATAACAAAATTGTTTGTTCGATAAATAATTAAGTTGTTTGAAGAAAATCGAAATTTATTATCTTATAACTTCGTCCATGAAGCATCTCTGCTATAATTCTATTTAATTTAAGGCAGCCGATAAAAAATTTCAGTTAAAAAAATATTTTTTGCCCCACTGTGCATTCTTTTCATTTACATCCTTTTTTTCATTTTTGTGGTAAAATTTATTGTCTCCAAAATGCTGTAATAAATAAAAAACAACAAATAAAATAAAATCAAATTATATTGTGTTTTTGTTGTTGTTGTCCTCCGTATATAATTTAAATTTAATGTTCAGTGATGTCAATTAAATGTAATTATTATGTTTACATTAGAAATAACAACAGCGTAAATATTGTCATATATACGATAACAAAAAATAACAACAACAATAATAATATTGAAACAATATAAATAAAAAATTAATATAAAAAATAAAATAACTATAAAAAACAACAACAATAACGACAATATTAACAAACAATAATATGTAAATACAATTAACATGCATTACACTTTTATTACATATACATTTACAAATTATTTTAAATACATTATAAATGTAATAGTGTGTGTATTTGTGTGTGTTTAAAAAAAATAAGTATATAGAGTGTTAAATTACCCTCTTTTTTCTATTTTCCTCTATTTTTTTTCCTTAAAATTGCCAATTGTTTAACATAAATCTAAAACAAGTAAGAATGATATGATATCGGCTTTGTCGATTCTTCAATACCCTTCACCAGTACATTAATACAAATATATTTCGTACATGCATAGTGTACGTACATGCACACTCACAAATACAAGCAATATATACAGTAGCATTTAATGTGTTATAAAATTAGTTATATTTTTTACTATAACTTCTTTTCTACTTAACCGATTTTGATGAATTTTTGAATGGTAATGAAATACACACAACTTAATATTATGGCATTTCATTATAATTAAGCGATTTATTAATGACAATTTTGCGAAAGTTCTTTTTCTAACTTAGAAATTGCCTCAGATATCGTTCTTTATCATTCAACATACTGATCGGCTTTTGCTGGTTTTAATTAGGAATATTTCCAGGACAAGTATAACAAATGCTCAGGCCAAATTTCAATGACCTCTGTCAATTATTTTGGATGTGGACGCGCCAACATCAGACCAACAGACAGACAGACAGACAGACATAGCTAAATTGATTCAGATTTCGATATAATGCAAGAATATATATATATACATTATGGTTTCTGAGATGATTCCTTCTTAGCGTTACACACGAAATGACCAAGTTAACATACCTTCTTCACCACTTATGGTGGTAGTGGTTATTAAAAGAGGGTGAACATAAAATAAGGATAAATAAACTAAACTAAATAACTAAATAAATACTTTAGAAATAATTATTTTAATATTTTTTCTCTATTTTTTATTAAAAAACAGAAAATATTTATAAGAAAAAAATTAGGAAAAAAAATTTATTTTCCATTGTTGAGTTTTTTTAAGGTTACACAGTGATTCCCAAATGACTTTTTTTGAAAATAGTTCTATAACTTTTGATCCTTAATAAAATTTCACACAGTAAGAGTTGAAGTGTTTTCGAGTTGATTTGAAGGAGTCAGGTGTAGTCGGCGGCCTTCTAAAAACATGTATATTTTCATTATCCTTAGAAATGTATGGAAATTAGATAAATTTAACTAGAGGAATTTTCAGTCAAAGTATAATCTATTTACATAATTATTTAATATCTATGAAAACGTTAGAGATGCAATTTTATAAGGAATCTGGCGGATATTTTAAAGAAAATTTAAGACCTATATTAAGACCTCTAGTTTAAAAAAGACTTCAAAACAAAGAAAAATTTGAGTAAAAAGTTTTTTTCTTCTGTTGTCATTGAAAATATAGAAGATTGACATAGTGATTAACAATTTCTGGGAATAATCTCGAAATTCCAACAAGCACTTTTATCAGTATTTGAAAAACTATTCATCAGTTTTAAATAAAATTTAACTATAACTGATATTTAAATGCACCTTACTGCTATTTTAAAAATCATAAATATCGGATTAGATGAAAAATAGTTATTGCCAAAAATATGTTAAATTTTATGACTCCCTGACATAGACATAGTGATTAACAAGGACTAATTATGACCAAAATGTCGTTTGTCTAAATTAATAAAAGATTTTTTTCGAATTTTTAAAGAATTAATATATTAAATGTGACCAAATTTGGAGAGTCATCAACTACCCCTCTGGCCGGTAAGAAACCTATGCTTCTCCTAATCAACACGAAAGCACCTCATCTGAAATCTTCAGAAACTTTATAAGGGTAACTCGTATTGTCAAAAAAATCATTAAAAATTTCACATATCACAGAGGGCCATTTTGTGGGAGTCACCGACTACGTACCTGGCCAAAAAGGAAACCTGTACTCCTTCAAATTAACTCTTATTGTTTAAAAGTTACAGGATTATTGCCAGAAAAATCTTTAAATAATTAAAAAAGCCAATTTTGGAGGTTAACCTACAACGCCTCTAACCATATAGGAACCTGAAATCCACCAAATCAACTCAAAAACACCTCCGCTCTTACAAAATGATTTTTTTTCTCTAACGATTTAAAAATTTTAGAATTATTTCCAAAGAAATTGTTTTTGTAACCACTGTTAGTTATGAACATAAATTTATACTCATATTAAATTATTTATTACTCACTACCACCACTACCACCATAACCACCACTTATTAGTGTTAGTTGTTGGTGTTATTGTTATTTTTATTGTTGTTATTGTTGTTGATGTTTATTTCTTTTTTTTTTGTTTAGATTTTAATTATTGTTTGCAGAAGGCAACCATATTGTTTTTTTTTTCTTCTTTGTATTCTTTTGTTGTTTTTGTTTGCTATAGATACTGTTATTTGTTATTTATATAATTTATTTATTGTCTGTAGACAAAAATTACTAATAACAATGGCGGTGTTTGTTTTTATTGTCACATTATGTTTAGAACATTCACACAAACTCATACACTCAAATTGCCATCGTATGTGTTGTGTTAATAAGAGGTCTTTTATTTATAATTTAGTATTTTTTAACTGCAAATTACAGCAAAAAAATCTGAGTTTTATCTGTTTTTAAGGAGGAGTAAAAGGATTTAATATTACAGACTTGTTTTTCTATAAATCTATATATATTAAATATAATGTGTGTATGTTTGTATGTATGTATCCTATAGACTCTAAAACGACTGGTCCAATTTTGATGAAATTTTCAAAGAATGATCCTAATATACCCAAAAGTAACAGAGGCTATAAAACATAAGCTATAAAGAATCCGATAGGTTCAGGGTAAAGGTACCGCCCATACAAAACAAATATTGATAATCATATATCTAAAGTACTATAACTGCGAGAGTTCTCAAATTTAGTACCAACTACTTTCTCAAGGAACTATTTTACTGAATAAAACGTAAGAACTTTAGGACCAGTGTAAAGCGAATATTGATTATCGAATACGTCAAAAACTAAAATAGCTTGATTTTTCAAATTTAGTTCCGTAGGACGTAGGAATCGAATGATACTAAAACAGTAATTTATGTTAAGACCAGCAACGTCCTATTTTTTTTTTTTTTTGGCAAAGCGAAGTTTGCAGGGTCTGCCAATTATAGATAAGAAAACAATCTAAACATAAATAATTGTAATAATAAAATTAATGTTATATTTTATAAATTTTGCAGTTTCAACTGGAATTAAAACGTTTTTTATCTACTGGAACATCTCTGATCATTAAAAAATTTAATTTGGATATTTTCTTTATCGGACAGAAAAAGTTCCCTCGGGCATTAAATTATAAATTTTTGCAGTAAAATTGAGAAATTGTCACAAACAAAAACATATCTTTATTAAGAGAAACAGAAACTTATATTTTTTGTTTACTTTTTAAACAATTTTCTCGTCTGCGTGTATAGAAATATTTTACATAAAATATCACCAAGAACAGTTGATCGCATGAATAAGGCGAACGACTAGAGTGCGAAAAAAAACTAGTTCACTTTAAAAAAAAAAAACCGTTAAAAATAATCTAATCCAATATTTTTTTTAATTTGTTGTGAAGTCTTGTTTGACACACTATATTTTTCCTTATTTTTCAATTGAGGTATTAAGAATCTATATTTATCTAAAGCTTAGGTCCCGCCCTATTGTAACTAGAAAAATTTCTTACAAATCCACCAACAGTTTCAAAATTATTAAGCCGAGGTCAAAGGTTAAATTTTAGTAAATATAATATGTAAAATATTATCAAAGAAAAATTTAAATTTAATTATTAAAATAACAATTTATTCAAAACATAATTAACAATATGAATTGTTAATAAAACAAGTTGTATTTAGCTATGCCGAATCTTTAGTACCCTCTATCACAAGTGCCTGTAAAGTAAATATGTTACGTTTCATATATGCACACTTACACATACAATATATAAAAGTTTCTCGAAAATATAACACGAAACACTTTGGGTATAACTTTTTCTACTGAACCGATTTTGATAAGTTTTAGAATGGTAATGAAGTACACATATTATCAATTTATAATTGATAATATTATGAATTTTCTTCGCTTGAACTAAGACGTTTCCTGAGATATCGGTCTATATCTTTAAATATATTGTACTTATTTTCAAATCTTGAGACCAAATTTAATTGAGCTCTGTCAAATATAGTGGATGTCAGCGTGCCAACAACAGACAGACAAACAGACTGACGTCGATTTTGATTTGATGGAAGAATATATATACATTATAGTTTCTGAGTAGATTCTTCTTAGTGTTACACACACAGAGTAACAATGTTACTATACCCTCTGCACCATTTGTGGTGGTGGCGGGTATCAAAATTCTAAATTAAAATTCTAAACTCTAAAACTGAAAACATTTTATAGAATGTATCTGGTATCTGTGTGTGTGGTATTTTAAAAAATATGTTCTTTTTTCTTTGTATTTTATAAATTTGCACACAATATATATTCATTTTTTTATATATAATTAATATTTAATACATAAGAGAACAGAACAGAGCAGAACAGAACAGAATGTACCTTTAGCACCTGTTGTTTTGTTGATCGCTTGGTCTCTTGGATTGACTGTTATGTTGGCTAAAGTTCTCTTTGCTGAAAACAGAGCCATTGTATAGATAACAACTAATTGTTGGAGAAAATCCAATTATCTTCTTATCTACTTACAATAATAATCAAACAATTGCATCTTTTCTTCTTCCTCATGTACTCGAACAAGTGTCTGTTACAAGAAAAAAGAAAAAAAAAGTACTTATTTGTACTTTAAGTAACTTTTGTACAACTCTCAAGGGTGTTACCTCACAAGCAGCTTATAAAATGAAAATTATGGCATCCTAAATAATTTTATTCATACACACAAACTCACTCACACTTTAAATAATAAATTCCATATGTCTTTTCTTTTCTTCTTTTATTCTCTTTGTTTTTTTATTTCTGAAAAGAAGATTATTATGGTCACAATTAACCGCAGGCTTAAATAAGTCCATTTATGTACTAGACACTCTTAGACAAAGGAGTATTAAGGTGAAAATATTTAAGTGAAAACAAAACTGTCTAGATCTTTTTGCTGTTGTTGTTGTTGTTGGATATCTTGACATAAAGTGTCTCTCGTATGTTTCTCGTGTCTTTTCTTAAATGTAAATACGCAAAATTACTTGTTACATAAAATAGTTGATGACATGTTTTCATATTCATAGATTATTTAAATAACTTTTGTTTCATACTTTTTCATATAAAAAGAATAAAAAGAATGGCAGCAGTTGTTTTTAAAAGCGAATTTAAAATTACACCATTTCCCTAGAGGAAATTAAAATTGTTTTACTTCATTGAATTGCTATTAGCAGATGTTATCAAATCCGAAAGACAAATTTTCTGAGTTTAAAGAATTTCACTAACAAGAAAGCTTTGAAGAGCGTTTAATAATTTTATCATTCCGTAAATAATGTCAAGAAAGAATCATCTAAGAAGCCATTAAATTAAAATTCTGGTTCGATTTAGTTACACTGAACCAAAAAAAGTAGTAAATATTAACGAAAAAGGGTGTAAAATCGAAGAAAAGCAGATTAATTATTAGCCAACGAAACCTTTATTCATCTGGAATAAGGAAAATTTTCGTTTCTTCAAATTTACGAAAAATTTTCAATATTTCTATTTGTTACTATTTGTTTCAATTTGAATAATACTTTATTCAAATTGAAAAATAATAATTTAATTATATTGATTAATATTATTATTATTTAATTTAAATACCATATTTAAGTTAAATTTACAAAATTTTAGTTGAATTGAGGAAACAATTACGTTAAATTATTGTAATAAATTAATACATAAAATGTTATGGACCAAGGGAAGGTGTACTCCCTATACAAAACAAATATTGATTATAGAATATCTTAAGAACTGTAACAGCGAGAATTTTAAAATTTGCTTCCAATGACTTCCTCAAAAGAATATAAGACGGATAGGATCAGGGGAAAAGTAGCCTCCATACAAAGCAAATATTGATAATCGAATATCGATAGATCTACGACAGCAAAAATTTGTTTACTTACGATGCATAACTGCCGTTTTTACTAAATATCTGTTAATATAAAATATTTTTCGTTAATATTTTTTAACGAAATTTTATTCAATTTAACATCTTTAATTAAAAAAAAATTATTATTTTCTTTTTAATTATTTCAAAAAAATTCAAGTCAATTTGAAGAAATATTATGTTAATTATGAATAAAAGTCTGTTTATTTAACACATTTTTTGTCGTTAAAATTCCACGGAAATTTTTCGTTAATATTACCGACGACATTTGGTTCAGTGTATCGATATAACATACAACTACACTGATGCATATTCCTATCAAACGCATTTATTTTTTTCTCAACTTCTGTTAAATCTTTGTTATTCTCATGCAAAAGCAAAGTTGAATTTTTTTTAATGAGAGGCAAACTTAACGGTACTTTTTTAAAGTAAACAAAACAACAACAAAAATTTAAAACAAAATATTTAAAATCTCTATATCTTATAAATTAAGTTGCGTTTTTAATGACAATATCTCAATTTTAAGGCATAATTTTCTCATAAAATCGATAAATTTCATCCAATAAAATTCTTTAATAGCCAAAGATGTTTCAATAGATTAATTGGTCGTCAAAATAAACGTTCCCAAAGTGTGATGCGTAATTTCTTTAAGGGTAATGCAAAATTATAAAAAAGAGATATTTATCTTATCAGACAAGAAGGAAATTCGTAAATTTGGGAGATGAAAACATAAAGTGGAAGATGTCAAAGTGTTAAAAAATGTTCCAAAATTAGCTTAAAGAAAATTGTCTAAAATTCCCACAAAAATGCATGAAATGGACAGAGGAGACGAAAAAGGTAATAATTATGTTATTGACACAATTTGAGATACAATGATGCACGAATGTTAAAACGTAATTTGGGCGGTGATAGCAAGTTTGAATATTGAATATTCCAGCAAGATAATGCCGCGGTACATGTTGAAAAACCTGTCAAAGATATTGATTTCAATATTTCAAAAAAATTAATGAAATCAATGTCAGATCATATATTTGAGGTTATTCACAACAAAGAATTATCCACTCATTATTAATAATTAGAAGACTCGGCAAATTTCGGTTTGCCAAAAAAAATTTGGAGCGTTGTTGGTCCTAAGCAAAAATTAGTGATTATCAAACGATTTCTACGTCTTACTTTTTGTCCTGTAAAACAATTCCTTAAGAGATTAAATGGGACTAAATCATTCCTATCCTTCCAACATTTTGTCCAGTAAAATAGTTTTTTGAGAAAGTAGTGAGTTCTAAATAGATATTTCAATAGATATTTGATTCGATTATCAATATTTGCTTTGCTGGGACGGTAATCCTACCCCTGGTGTTATCCTTTCTACGATTTTTCCCATTAAACAGTTTCTTGAGTAAGTTGTTGGAACAAAATTTGAGAACTTTCGCAGTTATAGTTCTTTAGATATTCGATAACCAATATTTGCTTTGTATGGGCGGTACCCCTCTCCCTGGTCCTATCAGAATTTTTTATAGCCTATGTTACTTTCGGGTATATAAGGATCATTCTTTAAAAATTTCATCAAAATTGGACCAGCCATTTTAGAGTCCATACTTTACATACATAAATACACACATCCTATTTATATAGATGCTATAAAATTAAGTGCATTTATAGGAAACTACCATTAATTAAAATAAAAAATAAAATGGAATACAAATAAATTTTTAAGTTAACAATATTCTTTTTAAAAAAAAGTAAAAATATTTCATAGAAGTGTATTGAAAGGAGCTAAATTTAACTAGGGGAAGAGTAATTTAAGTTGGACTTTGAGCCAATTTTAAACTTCTTTCTTCTTTCTTTCTGTGTTTGGTATCTGTGAAAACATTTGAACTTGAAGATTCACTTTTTTACCAAATTGAGAGGTTCTGAAATCAGGTCATAAATAAGTGGACAATTTTTTACTTCTTATAAATTGATGTAGCCTTTTTTGTAAACTTTCCTTAATGTAAATTTCGGTATTTATTGTGCCCGTTGTAACAAATGATTGGCTTCTTATGCCGCAACTGTTAATTGCTTGGCATATCAAGAATTTTTTTTTGGAAAATTTTTACTTCTTTTGGATCCTAAACTTTTCTTCAACATTCCTTCGAGCATCAACAATATAAAATTTTTGACCAGGATTTTTTTCAAATCTTAAAGTGCTTGAAAATATAGAGAGAATTATTTCCAAGAAATCGATTTGAACACTGTGTAACAGTTGTTGGTGATTGCCTAAAAGGACTTAGCACCATTCACATTACTAAGCTCCCGAACAGTCATAATTAGGGTATTATGCGTGTGTGCAGAAGTTTGTAACAGATAGAAAGAACTGTACTACCATCAATTTTAAGTAAACTGTTCGACTCTTTCTTTTTGAGTCGATTTAACGATATCTGTCTATTTATCTATCCGGTTGGTCAGCTGTCCAAGTAAACTTTGTGAACAAAATGGAGAATGGAAAATAGTAGTTTTAAAGAGATCCTAATGAAATTTGACATGTGTCATTATTTTTGGTCCAGGGACTGTTGAAATTAGTGATGATGGGTCACCTAGCTAATAGGTCTCATCTAAATATCATTTTAAAAGGTTTACATCTAACATATGCGTCGTTATTGTCATAATATTTGATCATATCAGGATAAACTATTAACTATTTTAAGAACCGGGAGGGCAAATATGGTATTATAGATCGATTTTAGTCGATTAAATCGGATACTATCTTCTGCTAACTAATGTGAGTTTATTATTTAGAATTATTATGGCAGATTTAACATTTCTATTGATTTTTAATTATTTTATGGTGAATTTATAGCACAACTTCAATTAATAACGATCACTTTAAATCATCCTTTGTTAATCCATTTTTCCCTCATTTTCTTTTAACCTAAAATTTGTTGACATTGATCTGGTATTTAAAGTGTTTCAATTCATTCTTTCTTTTATTGTTTTGTATTGTTTACTTGACTTAAGAGTCTCAACAATAACTACCTGTTTTTTTTATTTATAATGTTATTGGGGGATCGATGTGGTTGCACCAGTTATACTCCAAATCACCAGACATAAACTCTTTTTTTTTTAATTCTTCTTCAACTTAAAATTCTGTTTGCCAGAGCACACTTTTTGGAGGGATCATAAATCAACCAACAAACAATATTTTTTGTTTGTTTTGTAAACATCAAGTCACTTGGCACACGATCAGATCAGATCACTTTCAAAAGAATGAAAAAAACTGAAAAAAAGTTACTTCAACTCTGTTGCAGTTTATTTATTTAGAACGTTCAATGACAGTTGACAAGTGTATCACGCTTCGATTGATCTGGCTGACGGTGACGATCGATGATGACGATGGTCTGTATTGTGTCATGATCGGTTTATTTATGTTGAGGGTGTAAATTGTAGCAAAGTCATCATGATGTTTTTGCTTTTTTTGTTATTGTTTTTTGTTTTTGGTGTTTGTGTGAAATTTGATCCTTTTTGTTGTTGATCGGTGGTAAGTAATCTGATCTTACAATAAACATGACTTTGATATTTTTATTTGTGGTGATCATGCTTAATTTAATCGAATTAACAACAAGTTGTTATAACCACTATTTGTGTAAAATAAAGTGTGTCTTTTACACACTTTACTTACTTACATTTACACATTCTCATACAAACGCCTACAACTTCCAAAAAGAGTTTGCAAAAAGTGATCGTAATCTTTGAAATTATTTTTATACTCCGCCAACGCATTCTAAGGGGGATCACTTGTTTTCTTGTTTCGTTATTATTATTATTTGTGTGTGTGTGTGTGTGTAAATTCTGGTATTTCATCAATTCTATGGCTTTTTTGGTAAGAACTACTTAAATTTCGCGTTTGCGGTTAGCGAAATTATATCCTCTACTTTATGCGTAGAGGATTGACTCTCTGGTTTAACAAACGCCCACACACGAGGTTTTATCCAAAAGAGAATTCTTTATGTGCATTAAAGGAAATATTGTTTTTTGTTGTTGTTGTTGTTGTTATTCTATTCTGTAAGAGATCAGTTTCCTTTAGTTTCATAAAATATTCGAAAACTTTATAATTCAAGGTTGTTAGATTGAAAGTGCGTTTAAATAATAAAAATAAACGTGGGTTTGTGTTAAAATGTTAATTGTCAACTAAACTGTATTGTATGACAAGTGTGTGTGTGAATTTGTTAAGAACTAAAATAATTTTATTTTAAATTATGAAATTGATTCACTTCTTTTTTTTAATACCCTCCACCAGCAGAAGTGGTGATGAGGGTATATTAACTTTGTCACGCTAAGAAGGAATTATCATGGACCCCATAATGTATATATATTCTAGCATCAAAACAAAATCTAAGTCGATTTAGCCATGCCCGCCTGTCTGTCTGTCTGTTGTTAGCACGCTCACATCCACAATAATTGACAGAGATCAATGAAATTTGTTCTATTTAAAACCAAAAAAATCAGTTCAGTATGTTAAGATATATAGACTGATATCTGAGACACCCTCCTAGTTCAAGTGAAGATCTCTCGTTATATTGTCAACTATAAATCCACAACTTTAATCGAGAATAAAATTTTTAATATTAAGTTATCATAACCATTCCAAAACTTATCA
Source organism: Cochliomyia hominivorax (assembly GCA_004302925.2). Taxonomy (NCBI): domain Eukaryota; kingdom Metazoa; phylum Arthropoda; class Insecta; order Diptera; family Calliphoridae; genus Cochliomyia; species Cochliomyia hominivorax. Next base: position 30,386,441 of record PYHX02000467.1, on the reverse strand, counting down.
AAATCGGTTCAGTTGAAAAAAAGTTATAGTAAAAAGTATTTCGTGTTGTGTACAAAACATAACGTATTTACTTCACACGCATTTATGTTGGAGGTTATAAAGATTCGACATAGCCGATTGTAGTATTATTGATTGTTTTAATTTTACAGGATTTTCTTGTTGTCAAATTTACAAAAAATTTCATTTAAAAAAAAAAAACTAAAACACTGACATTTAATTGAAAATGTTGTTTAAAAAAATAATTAAACAATTAATTACACATACAGGTGCTTTAATTAATGTGTGTACATTCATAATGGATGGATGAATGGATTGATGAACAGTTTATGCAACAATGTCTCTTCATAACATGAAAAGTAAATTTCTGTTAAATAAACTTAAATGTCTGTCATTTAATTTGCTAAAAAAAATTGTCAAAAAAAATGAAAATAAGTTAAATTGTTAAATTCGGTTATGCTGAATTTTGTATTCGCTACACCTGATCACATCTCAATCGATCTTCCTTCTAATAATTGTATAATTTTTTAATCGTTATAGTTATCTAAATGAGATTTCACGTTGTACAGTGGCTCCAAGACTCCTTTTTATACCCTACACCAACACAAGTGGTGAAGTGGGTATATTAACTTTGTCATTCTGTATGTAACGCTAAGAATGAATCATCTCAGACTCCATAATGTATTTATACTCTTGTATTAAATCAAAATCTGAGTCGATTTTTGCTTTTGTCTGTCTGTCTGTTATTGGCACGCTCACATCCACACTAATTGACAGAGGTCAATGAAATTTGACCTGAGTATTTGTTATAGTCTTGAACAGTTTCCTTTTTAAAACCAGCAAATCGGTTTAGTATATAAAAAGTTGTAGATCGATATCTGGGACAACCTCCAAATTCAAGATCATGCGAAGAATTTATGTAAAATTGTCAACTAAAAATCGACAACCATTCAAAAATCGGTTCAGTAGAAAAAAGTTATAACTAAAAATAGAACATTAAGTGTTCCTGAGTTATATTTAAGAAAAACTTTTATATATATTGTATACGTTTGTGTGTGTGTGTCTGTGTGAGTGTGTATGCATGAAACACAACGTGTTAACTTCAGATGCATTGTTTTAACATAGACATTCCTGAGGTGTTTTCCCAAAGTTTTGGAGTAGAATATGTTCCTAGTGGGTGGTGGGGTCGTTAAGTTAATCTCGAAAGTTGGTAAAATTCTTTGAAAAATCGCCAAAAATTTATGATTTAATAAAAAAATAATAATTCTCTACTTATAGTTTAGATAGTTTAAGAAGTATTTGGGAAGAAAATAAAATGTTCACACATTTTTGATTTTATTTAGTTTTTTGAACTTGGAAAGGTTCACTCAACGTAAGTTGTAGGGCTGAACAGTTGTAACAGCGCTTTTCTTTAACATTGCAGCAATTTCGGACGATGAAGTTTAAGTCTCTTTTTTTCAGATAGTTCTGGTGGTCGTCCACATCTTGTCAGATACTCACATGTTGGGTTCGTCGTTAAAACGTTTTATAATATAATAATAGTACGTGAACGGTTATTTAGGTTCATATTTCCCGGATCGTTTTATTTTCTTTGTTCGCATTTAAAATAATTTTTCTTTCTTAGAATTCAATTTAGAATAAAATTTTGACAGATCAGTCGTAAAATTGCTATGTTACACCAATTTTTTATAAAAGTGACCGAAATATATTAAAGTTTCTTTAATATTTAGATGAACTTCATATAATTTATAATTATTTTTATATCCTTCACCTGACGAGATCAGAAGGGTGTATATAAGTTTGACCTCCAAATATTCGGGATCGGTATGAAAAACGAAATTGATTGAGCTTTGTCCGTCCGTGTGTCGGTTGAAGTCAAGTTTATGAAGCCGACCTATAGTTTCGAGAATTTTGCTATTGAAATACAGGGAAATTGGTTCATAAATGGATCGATAAAGTATTGAAAACAATAAAAATGTAATAATGCAATTTTGAACTTCCTATTTAAGCTAGAGAGAGAGAGAGAGAGAGAGCTTTAGAGAGTTGAAAACATCCCAGTAATTGGTCCATTGGTTTCTGAGTTATAATCAAAAACGCATTTTCCGACATTTTGAACCTCCTATTAGATATATGGACAAAATTTTGATACAGAAAAATACCAAATTTTTTCTTAATTTCTTTTTTTTTTTTTTAAATTTTTGAAACCGGCCCATAAATAGCCGAGTTAATATATATTATTTTATATTTATAACGTGAACTACTCGTGATCTAAATAAAAATTTTGCATACATATTGAGCGCTTTAGAGAATCTATGTTGACTCATATAAAGGCTATAGAGTAATGGCTGTCATTTTCTCCTTCTTCTACAAGTGATGATATTATGAAAGCCTATTTAGAATAGGGACTTAACGTTAAATGTTAGGTCCGTTGCTTGAAGGAAAACCTAAAAATTCCATATAAGCAAAGGTGAAGGGTATAACAAAATCGGCACGGACGAATTTAACACATTAACTTGTTATTAAGAAGGTTAATAATAGAAAAATTATCTTTACCAAAAACCTTCTAAATGAACCATATTTTATGCAGAATTTAACTATTTTTATATATCGTTTGCTCTATGGACACAGAGGCCCTTTATATTCATGTAAAGGCAAATAATGGTGAATTTTGTCCATCTAAAGTCTTCTACAGTTGAACCAATTCATATTTAAGCATAAAACCGGGAAGGGGGCTCATAATACATTTTTTTGGGTTTTTGTTATGTGCAAATAGGTAAGAATTAGGATATTTGAAAATCGATTCAAATAGGGTCAATATTGTTCTATTACACATATCATATAATTCATTGTGTTAGTGAATCTTTTAAATTTCTTTAGCAAAATTATCTTTTCAAAATGTTTATAATTTTTTTATTGTTTATTTTCAGGTTTTCCACAAAATCAAGACCAATTTCTTATACCACATACACAAATAAAACAAACGAGTTTGGATGGTTGGCCCAACATATGTCAGAACTAATTTAGGAAAAATATGGAACCAATATATTTTTAAATACAACAAATATTATTTAAAAAAAAAAATTATTTTATTGAAAAAATATGTTATAAATAAATAAAAATAAATGAAAATGTTTTGAACCGACTTTAACTATGTATTATTATGTCTTCAATTTCCAAACTCTAAATTATAAATTATTTTTGATGAAAATTTTTGTGTGTGAGAGTTATGAGATTTCAAATTTTACGCCCATTTATTAGCCTTCAATATAGGCGTGTACATTTTTTGGATCGATAAATATTCGTAGTACCCCGTTCTTTCTATACAGTAAATTTAAAGAAATTATCGTTAAAAATGGCAGAGATATTAAGAAAATTCCATAAATATGGTTAAGTTGAAAAAAAACGCAAAATTGAAATTTCACTTTTTTTGAAAAATACCAGGTCAACAGAATTTATTAGCAGGTGAATATTGGTTACACATTTTATTTAACACTTTATATCTCGGGAACCGTTGGAGATATTGGAATAGTTCTTTCACCATGTTATAGATTGGAACTTCGGCTACAGAATGGCAAACCTTTGGCCCGCCATATTGCACTGCAAGTTTACAAAAAATTGTAATAAATATTTTGAGTCTTCCTATCTGCCATAGTTCACATTCTAAATTATTATTTTCATTTGATCTCGATTCGTAAATTCGTACTCTGTTGGTGTTTCAAATTACAGTGATTTTTCTCCAAAAATACAGAAGATATCGCTTAAAATCATAAAAATATATTTCGTATGAAAGAGCCATTTCTTGCTCCAAAACTATTGACTTGTTTTTGATGAAGTTTTTTGTGTATGACAAATAAGGTCCTTAGCTATAATCCCTATTACTTTACACTACCAAGTTCGAAGAGAGAATATATGAAATTTCAAGCAAAAATTTTACACCTCATTCTTTTCCTACTAAGAGGGCGTGGCATTTTTTTCTAAGCAAAAAATATTTATTAAATCCTGTTCTTTGCATGTAGCAAATTTGATATTATTATCGCTAAAAATGGCAGAGATATTAAGAAAATTCCATAAATATGGTTAAGTTGAAAAAAAAACGCAAAATTGAAATTTCACTTTTTTTGAAAAATACCAGGTCAACAGAATTTAGTAGCAGGTGAATCTTGGTTACAAATTTTATTTAACACTTTATATCTCGGGAACCGTTGGAGATACTGGAATAGTTCTTTCACCATGTTATAGATTGGAACTTTGGCTACAGATTGGTAAACGTTTGGCCGGCCATATGTCACTGCAAGTTTACAAAAAATTGTAATAAATATTTTAAGTCTTCCTATCTGCCACAGTTTACATTCTAAATTATTATTTTCAATTGATCTCGATTCGTTAATTCGTACTTTGCTGGTGTTTTACAATTTCAATGATCTATTTTAAAAAATAATGAAGATATCGCTTCAAGTCTTTAAAGTATATAGAACCAATTTCTAATAACTATAACGCCTAAACTATAGACTTGTTTTATATGAAGTTTTTTGGGCATGATAGCTTAGGACTTTAGCTTTAATGTCCATTACTTTAGGCAGACAAATTTAAAGTGGAAATATATGAAATAAATGTTATTTTCCTTCTAAGTGTGTGTGGCAATTTTTTTCTAGTCCACAAATATTTTTCATGCCCTGTTCTTTGTATGAAGCAAATTTGAAGAAAAGATATTGAGAAAAAAATCTGAAATTGAAATTTCGCTTTTTTGAGAAATACCAGGTCAACAGAATTTAGCAGCAAGTAAATATTGGTTACAAATTTTATTTAACACTTTATAACTCGGGATCTGTTTGAGATATTGGGATAGTTCTTTCATTATGTTACAGATTGGAACTTTGTCTACAAAAATAGCTGATGTATAATTAATTGTATAGATTTTGGGCCACTTCTAAGTTTATATTGAAAAAGTTATAATAATTTAGAAGCGCAATTAAAGGCTGAAATGCTAAAAAATGAAAATACGTAAAGCTCCTGGTATTTCACTTACCATTTTTTGCCGCAATAAATAAAACGCATAAATTTAATTGATTTTATATTTAAAAAGAATATTTTAATATTGAAAATATTGATTTTTTTTACAATAATCGATCATATAGAAACATAATATTATACTTGATATTAAGAGCTCACAATTCACGTTTGAGCTTTTTTGTGTAACATGTTCCATTGTTTTGTTCACAGGACGAAATATCTGTAAAGAGGTAAAACAGAAAAGGAAAATAAGTTTAGTGGAGCAAATGAATTTGTAAAAAAAATTAGTTAAAGATCGAAATCAGTTAAATACAACAAATAATTATCGAACCCGAGAAACTATTTTAAAGCAGTAATAAAAAATACGGCTTTAATGATGGGACCATATTATTATAATCTTGGAAGGAAGCTCTCTTAAGGAAATGATCCTAATTAATAAAATGTATGCGTTCAATTTCTACTTTGCCGAACTAAATCCATGCGGATCATTGATTCAGTTAAGTGCGCCAATGGCAGGAAATGCCGTACTTTTGTTCTCTACGAATGTAATTACATGTACAATGGACTGCTGAACCTCGAAGTGATGTTGGAATCGGTCATTTTATGTAGTTATCATTCATTCTTAAAGCCCAGGTTAGATCAATCGAGATCAGTTGACAATCCTAATTGCAGCAATTTAAGAATACTGTGTGCTTAAGATTTTTGCTGTTTGTATGGATTTGCCACATAATGACTTCTGTATTATCTATGGATTATGAATACATTATTTTACAGGCTGAATCATGACCATCAAAAGGACACAGTTGTTATAAGGTTGAAAAGGTCAATACGAGACCAATAGGAATTAAGGCTTTTTCCCTATCCAAATTTCAGATGTTCCTAACAACTCTTGAAGATCGTAGCAGATTCTGTACAGTTCCTACAATGGCAGGTGGGCGCCTTTAAAGTACGATGCTCACAGGGTAACTTCAAAGCTGCCATATACCTATTACGTATATGGAATTGGGAAAACTTTCTTTTCTTCACATTTAATTGTTTTTTTCAACTGGTAGGATCTTTATCTCCTCATAAAGATTGAGAAGATTTGAAAATTTCTTCACTGCCTATAATTCGAAAGAGTCCACACTGAAGCATCATATTTCATTCACTGATCGGCCAAACGTTGTATATAAAGCTAATAAGGTTTGTTTATCTATAACACATATAATGCCGACCAGTGTTAAGATGATCTTATTCCTATTTCGGAGGAAAATGTATTGTCCACTGAGATAACCATTTACCAGACCTCATAAGTCATTAGTTCCATGGATTCTCGCTTGAATTGTGAAATTATCCTCATAATTTCTCATGTGACTCCTTATTAAAGTTGATCGCTACTATATACTGCTTCACTTAGTGTTTTCAATAATTTTCTTTGTGATACGGGCAGCAAATCACACCGGGTATATGATAATTTCCAATATTTTCTTATATTTATTTTACTTAAGTGCTATTTGACACATTTTGTCAACCTTAAAGAAGAAAACATTGTATCTTCATTCACCAAAACGCACCATTTCTTCCCCCTTTTTCCTTCAAAAATGACAATAAAGTCGTTTATTGAATTACGGTAGCTTTTCGGCTGAATGCAATTTTAGTGTCTTTTATATACAAAATTGTGCAACTTGTTTTTTAAAATCTGCCACATATAAAGAGTTTAAAGTATTTAAGCCGCAACCACAATAAAGCAGCATCATATTCTTTTGCTTCTTCTTCTGCACACTCTCTTCTTCTTTCAGTGTATATTTTGTGGTGATTATAGTGATTTTGTTGTTGGCATTTTATGGTGTTGGAAATGGTTGAGATCAAATGATCGGTAGCAAAATATTTCATTATGTATGAAAGTTTGTCTCAAGTCTTTTTAAAAAGTGGACACACAGTTTATTGATGAATGAATGTGTGTGTTCCACATTAAGTGCGTCACTTTATTTAGTTGTTGTTTTTCCAAATCATTCACTTACTCACACATTTAGACATTCAGTTCACAAGCTGCTAGTAGTAGTCGTAGTCATCATCTTATAATCATTGTTATTTAAGGCCATTAGGAAGTCAAAATATTGAATGTTTTGTGCTCCTTTTCTCTTCTTCTTCTTGGAGCAATAAAAATTTTTTGTTTACTGTGATTTTTTGGTGTCTCTGGACTTACAAGGGATTTTTCTTTGTTTATAAAATTTTGAAAAATTAATATTATTATAATTATTTAAGCTTTTATAGTCCTTTTTCACTGATGGATTTTGATTTATGTGACACCAGAAGTATTCGGTGATATTTTGCATTTTGTATTGAGTTTTTATGATTGATATTGAAATTATAGTTTATAGTTTTGGAACCTGTAATGTTAATTCAATTAGAGCAATTTTGGCATAAATTATTTTCACTTTTTTTTGAAGGAAGATTTTTTTTTAGGAAAGGAAAATGTTAATGACTTTATAGTGAGATTTTTTTATTATCGAATAAATGAAATTTCTAAGACGTTTTTAAAATGACGTAAATGAAGAAATTTGTGAGATAAAGATTCGAGAGTTTTGAATGTAAAAATCAAAATGAGATGGCTGAAATATTTAGTTAGAATCTGTCTTAAATTCAATATTACTTCAGGCTGTGTTCTAAAATTAACGGTACTATTCCGTCTTTCGGAGAAGTACTTCTTTGTTAGACTGTTTAACACACAACAACTTTGGCTGAATGTCTTAATGCAACGACTTCGGCAAATAATTTCATTCTTCTTAACCATCCTAAATTGATTATTTGAGCACTGTGGATTTGGATTCGTGTTCTAAAGCGGATATTGACTGTTTTACCTCAGCAAGTTCGCCATAGCAGCTTTGAAGTTGCACAGTTGCAATTTCGGTAGACAGTTTCTTTCTGCAAACTTAAAAAATATGTAACCAACATTTGAAACGGTACACTAAAGCTTTGGCTGACTGTTTTCACTAAGCGACTTCAGTTGGTGCTCTCGGATTTGTATATCGACTTTTTCACCACAGTAACTCCGGTTATCTGCTTTTTCAAATTAACCAAGAAAATTGTATCCAACACTGCTACTTCGGTTGACTGTTTTAATATGCCGAGTTCTCTCGGTAGTTTGAACACCGCATTTTTAGAAATCTGTTTTAACACAGTAAATAAATCCAAAGGAAGCAGCGAAGAGATGCGATTCTTCAAATTTTACTTGGACTATAATATAATTATCATAATTGAACATAATCGATTCTAGACTAAACTGAACTACATCCGGTGATAGCAAATCGACTTTACCACGCATTCAATGTATCGTTAAATGATGAGTCCTCATCTTCATGAAGCAGTTTTAATTTGAACTGAGTAAAATGAGAAAGGTAAAACGGTAATAATTTGTAAGAATCTATAAATAAACTTAAAGGACTGAGGAACTTAATTAGGATTTTGTGGGCATATCTACAGGTCACATGTTAATTGGACTGCAATGAACGCCCGTGTTGGAATGAAAGAAAAATTATCTAAAAAGGGATGATTACAAAGCCATGGTATTCAAAAATGAGGAGAATTTTAAGACCGTTTAAAATGGACATTAATAATTCTCATTTAGTTTATATTAGTTTTCAAATAAGTATTTTCGTTATGGGTGAATACGTCAATTAAAAGAGTTAAGTTGATAATATTATTGAAGACGTACTGAACTAGAACTGATCTAAAACTTACAACAAATCTGGAATGGATCTAATAGAGACCAAAACGTGAACATGAACGTATTAGTGCAATTATCAATGTATTTATCTATTTATATAACTTTATTCCAATTGCAGTTTGATTAATTTGTTTAAAATTTTCAACTAAAATCAATTTAACACTTTTTTGAATTCGTTTTTCACTAATACCAACAACAACCCCCCACCCCTCCCAAACATTTGAAATTTATGGAAATTTATTACAAATATTTAGTTCCATAAATGAAGGTAAAAAACAAAAACCTAATTTTAAATTTAATATTTAGATATCAAAATTCAAATACCCACATAAAAAGGTAAAACGATCAGACAAAATTAAATGAAAAATACCTAAAAGGCGCTTAAAACTTTAGTTTGTTAAAGTCCATAAAGCCCTCGCTACAGCACAGTTTATGCGAAAGCCAATGAGGTTTATAAAAGATTATCTCTGACAGCATATTAGACACAAATATTATTGAACCAAGTTTTTGTTTATTTTTGCTTTTTGTAGCCTCAAAATTTTGACCAGAAAACAAAAAAACACAAAGAAAGAAAATGAAAACTAAACAAAATACGGTTGTTGACTATTTTTATATTCTTCAAACTATCGGATCTTTCAAAGAGTTTAATTTTTAAAAAAGAGTTTTATTTTTTATCGCCCGTTGAACAAGAGTTTAATTCTAACAAATGATAAAAATCAAAAAGATCAAAATCTGAATAAGAGTTTTATAACGAATAATTCGCAGAAATTGTTTTGAAATCGTGTGTGGCAGTGAAAAATATTTTTTATTAAGTTTACAACAATTTTTATGAATACTCAAACGTAATCACATATTAATGTTTAATTTTGTTGTATGAATTTTTAATTTTCTTTTCAACGTTTTCGTAATTTTAAGGAGTAAACATTAAAATAAACATCTTTTTTTCTCTGCTCTTCGCTAAAAGAAGAATAAAATTTTTTTCCGATTTTGTACAGAGTTAAATCGAAAAAAATAAAGATTAAAATTTTAATCGAAAAAAAGAGTTTTATTTTTTTAATCTTCTCAAGGAAGAGTAAAAAAAATAAAGATCATTTGAAAATAGAGATGCTGCTCCGATTGTTTCCATACTCTGCAAAAAAAAAAAAAAAAAAAAAAAACAAAAACTAAAACAATGAGGTTAAAGGAATGAACGTTAAACATAAAATTGGAAAAGAATGAAGACAAATAATATTGAATGTGCGCTAAAAAAGTAACAAAAAAGCCTAAAAGGTGTTCAAACACAATTGTTCGAGGGAAAATAATATCCCAACAGTTCTGATAATCTTATAAAAAATCAGAAAAGATCAAGTCATTAATACGCTACTCTTTATTTTTATAGTAAAAAACAGACATTTTAAAGTTGATAATTAAAGAGCGATCACTTAAGATCACTCATGACTAATATGTTCATTTGAAAAAAAAAAACATCTTTTTTCCTTAAACAGAACTGCAGGGGTTTGAAAAATATATAGAAACAGTTTAAACGCGGAAACGTGCTTTAAATATCGCCTTATGATCGCACTTATGCGATCATTGTTAAAATCCTATAATACTAAATAAATAATACTTAAGTAAAGTTATACAATATTAAATGGGGAACCTGTAGTTTGAATGCGAAACGAAGTTAATAAAACTACTAAATGGTCAGTGTTTAGACGGCTTATAAAACTTATTAGATTTGCTACAAATAATTAAAGGAATGAATTCTTTAAACTCGGTATTTTTTAAACTTAACTAGAACTGAATTAGAACTAAACTAGAACTCAACTAGAACTAAGACTGAACTAGAACTGAATTAGAACTGGACTAGAAATGAACTAGAACTGAATTAGAATTGAACTAGAACTAAACTAGAAATGAATTAGAACTGAACTAGAATTGAAATAGAACTGAACTAGAATTGAACTAGAACTGAATTAGAACTGAATTAGAACTAAACTAGATTTAAACAAGAACTGAACTAAAATTAAACTGGAACTGAGTTAGAATTGTTCCATAATTGATTCAGAAGTAAACTAGAACTGAACAGGGCTGATCTAGGACAGATCAACAACATATTAAGACTTAAAGCACAATTTTCGAATTTCACTAAGAGAATTGAACTAGAACTAACTTAAAACTGTTTTAGAACTGAATTACATCAGAACCAAAACTAGATCTGGTATAGGACTGAATTGAACTAAGATCACACTATAGTTGATCTTAAACTGATCGAGGATTAAACCAGAGCTGAAGTATCGAAAACTAAATGAGATTTCATATAGAACTGAACTAGAACTGATCTAGAATGAAAGCAGTAATGTGCTAGAAACGACCTTAAATTAATTAGAAATTATGTAGGACTAAACAAGATATAAAAAACTGAAAATTTACATACATATAAAACTGAATTGGAATTTATCTCGATCGTACGGAAATTGAACCGTAATAAAACTGAACAATTATTGATCACGAACTTAACTATAAAGTAAAGAATTAATACCTTTTAAATTCTGACTAAATTTCTTGAACATTGTTTTTTGATATTGATTCATTCATGGTGATGGAAATCTGCCACAAAAGTATTTTCAAATTTACAATAACAAAAACTAACAAACACTAAACTTTAAAACAATGACTTAAATCCATCAAATTAAAAAAAAAAAAAAAAAACCAAATAAAATAAAAATATCGAAATATCGATGGATCCCAATAAAAATATAAACATAATACAGTTTAAATTTATTACACTTACAGCGCCATCTATCAATTGGCTTTCTCTCACAAATAGTGAAATATTCGGCCGAAGGCCTTTTCACTCAACCACAAAGAGAACAAAAGACAAAAACTCAGTAGAAGAAGAAGAAAAAATAAAAACAAAAACAAAAACAATTGGATTTTATAGTTAAAATAAATGTTATGTAATAATTATTATTGGTTTTATTCATGTTTCCACCCACCAAAAGCCCGATTTTTTTTTTCTTAATTTTTATGTTCCTAAACCCAGTTAAAGGCTCTGAGTCTGAGACTGTTTGAGATTAAAGTTTATAGATGTTATAGTATGTGTGTGTGTGTATGTGTGATGTTTGTTGTTAAAGCTCAACTACAGTTCACATAAATCATCGCGATAACAAATTACCAGCGCTTCCACAGTGTGTAAATGTATCTATTGTTAGCGATCGCTCTTCACTTCCAGCAGAAGAGGAATTGTTATTGTTAAAGCGGCGTCAATATGGTCCTTCTGCAGTTGCTTTGTTTTTGTGGTTTTATAGTGAAAATAGTTAATCTTTTTCTAAGCCATGAATGAGTTGATGGTAACGTGCTTAAATGGTGGTAAAGGAATTATTTTGGCAGAAGTAAATAAACAATGAGAGTAAAAGACTCACGCATTAGATTAAAATGTAGCCAATATGACGCATTGGGAAATAGATATCAATAGAGTTTAGATAACCAAGTGAATAATTTAAATGGAGATTTTTTTTTGAGGACAGAACTACAACAGATCGCGACAAGAGAAGAATTGGAACCAAATTAGTTTAGAACAGCGCCAAGAAAGAACTAAACTTGAAATTCTTTTGAGCTGAATTAGAAAATATTGTATCTGAACTTTAAAACAAGAACAGAAGTTGAAATGAACTAGAGAATATGACAAACATATTGACCCTTAAATGTGGTCAATTAAAGTGTAAAGAACGGCTTTCACACATTTGCATCTGCTGTAGCGACTCAAGAGTAGAACTAAAATTGAAATAAACTGAACTTTAGCGGAACTAACGCTGAACAAAAACAGGTCAAAGGTTAGAACTAGAACAGAATTAAAACTAAACTAGAACTGAACTAAAACCGAACTTGAAGTGGACTAAAACTGAAGTAGAACTAAAACTGGATCTGAACTAGAACTGAACTAGAACAGAACCAGAACTTAACTAGAACTGAACTAAAACTGAAGTAGAACTAAACTAGAACTGAACTAGAACTTAATTAGAACTGAACTAGAACTGAACTAGAACTGAACTGAAACTGAACTGGAACTAAACTAGAACTGAACTAGAAATGAACTAAAACTTAATTAGAACTGAACTATAAACGAACTAGAACTGAAATAGAACTGAACTAGAATAGAATTAAAACTAAACTAGAACTGAACCAAAACCGAACTAGAATTGGACTAAAACTAAACTAGAACTAAACTAGAACTGAACTAGAACTAAACTAGAACTGAACTAGAAATGAACTAGAACTGAAACTAGAACTGAACTTGTACTGAACCTAAACACTAACTTAACTAGAACTGAACTGGAACTCAACTGAACCATAATTGAACTATAACCGAACTAGAATTTAAATCCATTAATAATAATATTTTTTTAAGTCCAAATTCTTCATTAGGTTTCTACAATCCACTGGCTGTGTTATGTTTACAGTAAAGAGTTGAATCTAACTGCACATAGTTAATAGTTTAACACAGATCAATCTCAATTTTAGTTTCAAAATGTTGTTGTTATTGTTTTTTTTTCAACTATAAACTCTAACGCAAATAAATTTTAAATGTTTAAGAAAAAAAATCAAATAAATCTATAATAAAGCGCACGTTCTAAAATCGCTTAGATACCAAAACTTGAAGTCTAGTAAACTAAAATGCGTACCTTTTAGTTTAAGTAAACGTGGTCTTAACTAAAAAACTTTAACTCGTACCAATAATTGTAGTTTATTTTTTATTATTGTTATTTTGTAGTTTCTATAGTTTTTATTCATTTTGGTTTTGTGTTTGTTATATCAATAAAAAGGCGGCTATTTTATCTTAAATATACTTTTTACAACATATTTCTTCTTAAGGTTTCAGTTGTTGTTGTTATTTTTTTAATTTTTTTTTGCCAAGATTAATGCTCAACGATAGACTGAGAGTCTACAAAAGTCTTTTGTTTAATATTTTTATATGTGGTGAAGAGGGGCATGTTAACTTTGTCATTTCGTTTGTAACGCTAAGTTATCATCTCAAACCCCACAACGTATATATATTCTTGTATCAAAAACAAAACCTGAGTCGAAATAGCTATAAGCATCTGTCTGTCTGTCTGTCAGTCCGTTGTTGACTTTCTCATATCCACAATAATTGAAAACAATAACAGTGGTTTAATGAAATTTGGCCTGAGTATTTCATATAATCCTAAGGAAATTTTCTATTTAAAATCAGCAAAATCGGATACAGTATATTAAAAGATATAGACCGATATCTAAGGCAACCTCTAAGTTCCTGTGAAAATTTTCGTAAAACTGTCAATTAGAAATCAACAAATTAGAATAAGATTTTGTCATAATATTAAGTTATTACTCAGTATCATTCCAAAAGTTATCGAAATCGGTAGAAAAAAAGTTATAGCCAAAAATATATAACTTATTTTATGACTCATTAAGTGTTTCCTGTTATATTTAAGAAAAACTTTTATACGTTTGTAAGTTTATGTGTGAGTGTGTATGTACGAAACATAATGTATTTACTTCACACACACACATTTGTGCTGAAGGGTATTGAAGATTCGCATAGCCGTATATAATATTTTTACTTGTTTTCTTTCAAATTTGAAAAGAAAAAACAAAATAACAGAAAAAATCAAAAAATAATAAAAATTTAACGTGAAACTTTAAAGAAAATGTAAAATTTACAATTTAGATTTTATTTGAAGACAAAATAAATATTCGATTCGTTACATTGAAGAAATTGTTTGCTTATGATCATTTATTGTTATTATGGTTGTTGTTGTTGTTGGACAAAGTAGTTGTTACTAAAGTATAGTATTTCAAAATTTTGAGATCTTCATTCATAGATCTTTATGAGAACATCTTAGAGAGTAGAGTAAACAATTGACCTTAAGGCTACAGCATTTTTCTTTTTTTGCTCTTCCCCAGAAA
>PYHX02000467.1:30339342-30371700 GCA_004302925.2 Cochliomyia hominivorax | reverse complement strand
TATTCATCACGACGAAATTTTCGTTTCTTAAAAATTAACGAAAAATTTTCAATATTTCTATTTGTTTCAATTTGAATAATACATTATTCAAATTGAAAAATAATAATTTAATTATATTGATTAATATTATTATTATTTAATTTAAATACCATGTTTAAGTTAAATTTACAAAATTTTAGTTGAATTGAGGAAAGAATTACGTTAAATTATTGTAATAAATTAATACATAAAATGTTATGGACCAAGCGAAGGTGTACTCCCTATACAAAACAAATATTGATTATAGAATATCTTAAAACTGTAACAGCGAGAATATAAGACGGATAGGATCAGGGGAAAAGTAGCCTCCATACAAAGCAAATATTTGATTATCGAATATCAATAGATCTACAACAGCAAAAATTTGGTTACTTACGATGCATAACTGCCGTTTTTACTAAATATCTGTTGATATAAAATATTTTTCGTTAATGTTTTTTAAAATAAATTTTATTCAATTCAACATCTTTAATTAAAAAAAAAATTTGATTATTTTCGTTTTAATTATTTCAAAAATTTCGTCAATTTGAAGAAATATTATGTTAATTATGAATAAAAGTCTGTTTATTTAACCACATTTTTTGTCGTTAAAATTCCACGGAAATTTTTCGTTAATATTACCGACGACATTTGGTTCAGTGTATCGATATAACATACAACTACACTGATGCATATTCCCATAAACGCATTTATTTTTTTTCTCAACTTCTGTTAAATCTTTGTTATTCTCATGCAAAAGCAAAGTTGAATTTTTTTTAATGAGAGGCAAACTTAACGGTACATTTTTAAAGTAAACAAGATTTTTTCTTTGTATTGTTGTGATGCAATTTTATGTTAAATATTTCTATAAACGCAGAAGTAAAAATTAATAAAAATACCAAAAACAAAATATTTAAAATCTCTATATCTTATAAATAAAGGTGCATTTTTAACGACAATATCTCAATTTTAAGGCATAATTTTGTTATAAAATCGATAATTTCATCCAATAAAATACTTTAATAGCCAAAGATGTTCCAATAGATAAATTGGTCGTCAAAATAAATGTTCCCAAAGTGTGATGCGTGATTTCTTTAAGGGTAATGCAAAATTATAAAAAAGAGATATTTATCTTATCAGACAAGAAGAAACCCAAAACAAATTGAATTTACACTAATAAAGAACAAACTTAATCTCCCTGAGACTTCCGAATAAGTTGCACACATTTTACGAAGAGATGAAAACATAAAGTGGAAGATGTCAAAGTGTTAACAAATGTTCCAAAATTAGCTTAAAGAAAATTGTCTAAAATTCCCACGAAAATGCATGAAATGGACAGAGGAGACGAAAAAGATAATTTTCTCTGACAAAAAATAATTATGTTATTGACACAATTTGAGATACAATGATGCTCGAATGTTAAAACGTAATTTGGGCGGTGATAGCAAGAGTAAATGGGACTAAATCGTTCCTATCCTTCCTACGTTTTGTCCAGTAAAATAATTTTTAGAGAAAGTAGTTAGTTCTAAATTTAAGATCTCTCGCATTTATAGTTCAATAGATATTTGATTCGATTCGATTCGATTATCAATATTTGCTTTGCTGTGACGGTAACCCTACCCTGGTGTTATCCTTCCTACTATTATTCCAATTCAACAGTTTCTTGAGTAAGTTGTTGGAACAAAATTTTAGAACTCTCGCAGTTATAGTTCTTTAGATATTCGATAACCAATATTTGCTTTGTATGGTCGGTACCCCTCTCCCTAGTTCTATCGGATTTTTTTATAGCCTATATTACTTTGGGTATATTAGGATCATTCTTTAAAACTTGGACCAGCCATTTTAGAGTCCATACGTTACATACATAAATACACACATCCTATTTTATATATAGATGCTATAAAATTAAGTGTATTTATAGGAAACTATCATTAATTAAAATAAAAAGTAAAATGGAATACAAATAAATTTTTAAGTTAACAATATTCTTTTTAAAAAAAGTAAAAATATTTCATAGAAGTGTATTGAAAGGAGCTAAATTTAACTAGGGGAAGCGTAATTTAAGTTGGACTTTGAGCCAATTTTAAACTTCTTTCTTCTTTCTTTCTTTCTGTATTTGGTATCTGTGAAAACGTTTGAACTTGAATATTCACTTTTTTTACCAAAACTGAGAGGTTGACAATCAGGCCATAATAAGTGGACACTTTTTGAATTCTTATAAATTGAAGCAGCTTTTTTTGTAAACTTTCCTTAATGTAAATTTCGGTATTTATTGTGCCCGTTGTACAAAATGATTGGCTTCTTATGCCGCAATTGTAAATTGCTTGGCATATCAAGAATTTTTTTGGAAAATTTTTACTTCTTTTGGATCCCAAATTTTTCTTCAACATTCCTTCGAACATCAACAATATAAATTTTTGACGCAGGATTTTTTTCAAATCTTAAATGATTTTTTTGGAGAATTTTGAAAAAGATCATCAAAAGAGCTTGAAAATATAGAAGGAATTATTTCCAAAAAATCGATTTGAAACACTGTGCAGCAGTAATTGGTGATTGCCTAAAAGGACATAGCACCATTCACATTACTAAGCTCCCGAACAGTCATAAGTAGGGTATTATGCGTGTGTACAGAAGTTTGTAACGGATAGAAAGAACTGTGCTACCGTAAATTTTAGGTAAACTGTTCGACTCTTTCTTTTTGAGTCGATTTAACGATATCTGTCTATTTGTCCCTCCGGTTGGGCAGCTGCCCATGTAAACGTTTGTGAACAAAATGGAGAATGGAAAATAGTAGTTTTAAAGAGATCCTAATGAAAATTTGTCATGTGTCATTATTTTTGGTCCAAGGACTGTTGAAATTGGTGATGATGGGTCAATTTTTTCACCGCAAGCTACCATACAAATGTGGGATGTAATAAAATGGGGTTTTAAGCCCATAAAAGTTCTAAATATTAGAAAATTTAATTCTAATTGGTCCCATCTAAATGTGTATTGTAATAATATTTGATCAAATTAGGTTAAATATATAAAAATCGGTGTGAAAAAGAGGTCGATCCATAATTTCTTCTTTAATAATTTTTAAAAACAACGTCAAATTTAGAATCTTATAGACCGATTTTGGAGACTATCTTCTTCTAACTTATGTGAGTTTTTCCCTAAAACTATTATGGCAGACTTAACATTTCTATTGATTTTTAATTATTTTATGGTGAATTTATATTACAACTTCAATTATGAACGATCACTTTAAATCATCCTTTGTTAATCCATTTTTTCCCTCATTTTCTTTTAACCTAAAATTTGTTGACATTGATCTGGTATTTAAAGTGTTTCAATTCATTCTTTCTTTTATTGTTTTGTATTGTTTTCTTGACTTAAGAGTCTTAACAATAACTACCTGTTTTTTTATTTATAATGTTATTGGGGAATCAATGTGGTTGCACCAGTTATACTCCAAATCACCAGACATAAACTCTGTTTTATAAATTCTTCTTCAACTTAAAATTCTGTTTGCCAGAGCACACTTTTTGGAGGGATCATAAATCAACCAACAAAATATATATTTTTTGTTTGTTTTGTAAACATCAAGTCACTTGGCACACGATCAGATCAGATCACTTTCAAAAGAATGAAAAAAATTTAAAAAAAAGTTACTTCAACTCTGTTGCAGTTTATTTATTTAGATCGTTCAATGACAGTTGACAAGTGTATCACGCTTCGATTGATCTGGCTGTCGGTGACGATCGATGATGACGATGGTCTGTATTGTGTCATGATCGGTTTATTTATGTTGAGGGTGTAAATTGTAGCAAAGTCATCATGATGTTTTTGCTTTTTTTGTTGTTGTTTTTTGTTTTTGGTGTTTGTGTGAAATTTGATCCTTTTTGTTGTTGATCGGTGGTAAGTAATCTGATCCTACAATAAACATGACTTTGATATTTTTATTTGTGGTGATCATGCTTAATTTAATCGAATTAACAACAAGTTGTTATAACCACTATTTGTGTAAATTAAAGTGTGTCTTTTACACACTTTACTCACTTATATTCACACATTCTCATACAAACGCCTACAACTTCCAAAAAGAGTTTGCAAAAAGTGATCGTAATCTTTGAAATTATTTTTATACTCCGCCAACGCATTCTAAGGGGGATCACTTGTTGTCTTGTTTCGTTATTATTATTATTTTTGTGTGTGTGTAAATTCTGGTATTTCATCAATTCTATGGCTTTTTTGGTAAGAACTACTTAAATTTCGCGTTTGCGGTTAGCAAAATTATATCCTCTACTTTATGCGTAGAGGATTGACTCTCTGGTTTAACAAACGCCCACACACGAGGTTTTATCCAAAGAGAATTCTTTATGTGCATTAAAGGAAATATTGTTTTTTGTTGTTGTTGTTGTTGTTGTTATTCTATTCTGTAAGAGATCAGTTTCCTTTAGTTTCATAAAATATTCGAAAACTTTATAATTCAAGGTTGTTGGATTGAAAGTGCGTTTAAATAATAAAAATAAACGTGGGTTTGTGTTAAAATGTTAATTATCAACTAAACTGTAATGTATGACAAGTGTGTGTGTGAATTTGTTAAGAACTAAAATAATTTATTTTAAATTATGAAATTGATTCACTTCTTTTTTTTAATACCCTCCACCAGCAGAAGTGGTGATGAGGGTATATTAACTTTGTCACGCTAAGAAGGAATTATCATGGACCCCATAATGTATATATATTCTAGCATCAAAACAAAATCTAAGTCGATTTAGCCATGCCCGTCTGTCTGTCTGTTGTTAGCACGCTCACATCCACAATAATTGACAGAGATCAATGAAATTTGTTCTATTTAAACCAAAAAAATCAGTTCAGTATGTTAAGATATATAGACTGATATCTGAGACACCCTCCTAGTTCAAGTGAAGATCTCTCGTTATATTGTCAACTATAAATCCACAACTTTAATCGAGAATAAAATTTTTAATATTAAGTTATCATAACCATTCCAAAACTTATCAAAATCGGTTCAGTTGAAAAAAAGTTATAGTAAAAAGTATTTCGTGTTGTGTACAAAACATAACGTATTTACTTCACACGCATTTATGTTGGAGATTATAAAGATTCGTCATAGCCGATTATAGCATTATTGATTGTTTTAATTTTACAGGATTTTCTTGTTGTCAAATTTACAAAAAATGTCATTTAAAAAAAAAACTAAAACACTGACATTTAATTGAAAATGTTGTTTAAAAAAATAATTAAACAATTAATTACACATACAGGTGCTTTAATTAATGTGTGTATATTCATAATGGATGGATGAATGGATTGATGAACAGTTTATGCAACAATGTCTCTTCATAACATGAAAAGTAAATTTCTGTTAAATAAACTTAAATGTCTGTTATTTAATTTTCTAAAAAAATTGTCATAAAATAAAAAAAATGAAAACAATTTAAAGTGTTAAATTCGGTTATGCCGAATTTTGTATTCGCTACACTTGATCACATCTCAATCGATCTTCCTTCTAATAATTCTATATTTTTTAATCGTTAAAGTTATCTTAATAAGATTTCACGTTGTACAGCGGCTCCAAGACTCCTTTTTATACCCTACACCAACACAAGTGGTGAAGTGGGTATATTAACTTTGTCATTCTGTGTGTAACGCTAAGAATGAATCATCTCAGACTCCATAATGTATTTATACTCTTGCATTAAAACAAAATCTGAGTCGATTTTTGCTTTTGTCTGTCTGTCTGTCTGTCTGTCTGTCTGTTATTGGCACGCTCACATCCACACTAATTGACAGAGGTCAATGAAATTTGACCTGAGTATTTGTTATAGTCTTGAGCAGTTTCCTTTTTAAAACCAGCAAATCGGTTTAGTATATAAAAAGTTGTAGATCGATATCTGGGACAACCTCCAAATTCAAGATCAAGCGAAGAATTTATGTAAAATTGTCAACTAAAAATCGACAACCATCGAAAAATCGGTTCAGTAGAAAAAAGTTATAACTAAAAATAGAACATTAAGTGTTCCTGAGTTATATTTAAGAAAAAACTTTTATATATATATTGTATACGTTTGTGTGTGTGTCTGTGTGAGTGTGTATGTATGAAACATAACGTGTTAACTTCAGATGCATTGTTTTAACAAAGACATTCCTGAGGTATTTTCCAATAGTTTTGGAGAAGAATATGTTCCTAGTGGGTGGTGGGGTCGTTAAGTTAATCTCGAAAGTTGGTAAAATTCTTTGAAAAATCGCCAAAAATTTATAATTTAATAAAAAATAATTCTCTACTTATAGTTTAGATAGTTTAAGAAGTATTTGGGAAGAAAATAAAATGTTCACACATTTTTGATTTTATTTAGTTTTTTGAACTTGGAAAGGTTTACTCGACGTAATTTGTAGGGCTGAACAGTTGTAACAGTGCTTTCCATTAACATTGCAGCAATTGCAGTAATTTCGGACGATGAAGTTTAAGTCTCTTTTTTTCAGATAGTTCTGGTGGTCGTCCACATCTTGTCTGATACTTACATGTTGGGTTCGTCGTTAAAACGTTTTATAATATAATAATAGTACGTGAACGGTTATTTAGGTTCATATTTCCCGGATCGTTTTATTTTCTTTGTTCGCATTTAAAATAATTTTTCTTTCTTAGAATTCAATTTAGAATAAAATTTTGACAGATCAGTCGTAAAATTGCCATGTTACACCAATTTTTTATAAAAGTGACCGAAATCTATTAAAGTTTCTTTAATATTTAGATGAACTTCATATAATTTATAATTATTTTTATATCCTTCACCTGACGAGATCAGAAGGGTGTATATAAGTTTGACCTCCAAATATTCGGGATCGGTATGAAAAACGAAATTGATTGAGCTTTGTCCGTCCGTGTGTCGGTTGAAGTCAAGTTTATGAAGCCGACCTATAGTTTCGAGAATTTTGCTATTGAAATACAGGGAAATTGGTTCATAAATGGATCGATAAAGTATTGAAAACAATAAAAATGTAATAATGCAATTTTGAACTTCCTATTTAAGCTAGAGAGAGAGAGATCTTTAGAGAGTTGAAAACATCACAGTAATTGGTCCATTAGTTTCTGAGTTATAATCAAAACCGCATTTTCCGATATTTTGAACCTCCTATGGGATATATGGACAAAATTTTGATGCAGAAAAATACCAATTTTTTCTAAATTTCTCTTTTTTTTCTAATTTTTGAAACCGGCCCATAAATAGCCGAGTTAATATATATTATTTTATATTTATAACGTAAACTACTCGTGATTTGAATAAAATTTTGCATACATATTGAGCGTTTTAGAGAATCTATGTTGACTCATATAAAGGCTATAGAGTAATGGCTGTCATTTTCTCCTTCTTCTACAAGTGATGATTTTATGAAAGCCTATTTAAAATAGGGACTTAACGTTAAATGTTAGGTCCGTTGCTTGAAGGAAAACCCAAAAATTCCATATAAGCAAAGGTGAAAAGTAAAACAAAATCAACACAGCCGAATTTAACACTTTAACTTGCTATTAAGAAGGTTAATAATAGAAAAATTATCTTTACCAAAAACCTTTTATGTAGATGTATGGACACAGAGGCCTTTTATATTCATGTAAAGGCAAATAATGGTGAATTTTGTCCATCTAAAGTCTTCTACATTTGAACCAATTCATATTTAAGCATAAAACCGGGAAGGGGACTCATAATACATTTTTTTTGGGTTTTTGTTATGTGCAAATAGCTAAGAATTAGGATATTTGAAAATCGATTCGAATAGGTTCAATATAGTTCTAGTACACATGTTATATAATTCATTGTGTTAATGAATCTTTAAAATTTTATTAGCAAAATTATATTTTCAAAATGTTTATAATTTTTTTATTATTTTCAGGTTTTCCACAAAATCAAGACCAATTTCTTATACCACATACACAAATAAAACAAACGAATTTGGATGGTTGGCCCAACATATGTCAGAGCTTATTTAGGAAAAATATGGAACCAATATATTTTTCAATACAACAAATATAAACTTAATTTAATAAAATTTATTTTATTGAAAAAATATGTTATAAATAATTAAAAATAAATGAAAATGTTTTGAACCGACTTTAACTATGTATTATTTATTATGTCTTCAATTTCCAAACTCTAAATTATAAATTATTTTTGATGAAGATTTTTGTGTGCGAGAGTTATGAGATTTCAAATTTTACGCCCATTTATTAGCCTTCAGTATGGGCGTGTAAATTTTTTTTGATCGATAAATATTCGTAATAAATACCCCGTTCTTTGTATACAGCAAATTTGAAGAAATTGTCTGTCATTAAATATGACCGAGTATTAAAGAAAATCCTACAAAAAAACGCAAAATTGAAATTTCACTTTTTTTGAAAAATACCAGGTCAACAGAATTTAGTAGCAGGTGAATATTGGTTACAAATTTTATTTAACACTTTATATCTCGGGAACCGTTTGAGATATTGGAATAGTTCTTTCACCATGTTATAGATTGGAACTTTGGCTACAGATTGGTAAACGTTTGGCATGTCACTGCAAGTTTACAAAAATTGTAATAAATATTTTAAGTCTTCCTATCTGCCACAGTTTACATTCTAAATTATTATTTTCAATTGATCTCGATTCGTTAATTCGTACTTTGCTGGTGTTTTACAATTTCAATGATCTATTTTAAAAAATAATGAAGATATCGCTTCAAGTCTTAAAAGTATAACTATAACGCCTAAACTATAGACTTGTTTTATATGAAGTTTTTTGGGCATGATAGCTTAGGACTTTAGCTTTACTGCCCATTACTTTAGGTAGACAAATTTAGAGTGGAAATATATGAAATTTCACATTTATTTTCCTTTTAAGTGTATGAGGCAATTTTTTTCTAATCCACAAATATTCTTCATGCCCTGTTCTTTGTACGTAGCAAATTTGAAGAAAACATATTAAGAAAAAAATCTGAAATTGAAATTTCGCTTTTTTGAAAAATACCAGGTGAACAGAATTTCGCAGCAAGTAAATATTGGTTACAAATTTTATTTAACACCTTATAACTCGGGATCTGTTTGAGATATTAGGATAGTTCTTTCACCATGTTATAGATTGGAACTTTGTCTACAAAAATAGCTGATGTATAATTAATTGTATAGATTTTGGGCCACTTCTAAGTTTATATTGAAAAAGTTATAATAATTTAGAAGCGCAATTAAAGGCTGAAATGCTAAAAAATGAAAATACGCAAAGCTCTTGGTATTTCACTTACCATTTTTAGCCGAAATAAATAAAACGCATAAATTTAATTGATTTTATATTTAAAAAAAATATTTTAATATTGAAAATATTGATTTTTTTACAATAATCGATCATATAGAAACATAATATTATCCTTGATATTAAGAGCTCACAATTCACGTTTGAGCTTTTTTGTGTAACCTGTTCCAGTGTTTTGTTTACAGGACGAAATATCTGTAAAGAGGTAAAACAGAAAAGGAAAATAAGTTTAGTGGAGCAAATGAATTTGTAAAAAAAATTAGTTAAAGATCGAAATCAGTTAGTTAATTATCGAGAAGTAATAAGATGATGGGACCAAATTATTGTAATCTTGGTAGGAAGCTCTCTTAAGGAAATTATCCCAATTAAGTAATAAAATTTCTACTTTGCCGAACTCAATCCATGCGGATCTTGAATCGAGGATGTTATGATCAGGTTAAATGCAGTCAATGGCAGAAAATGCCGTACTTTTGTTCTCTACGAATATAATTACATGTACGATGGACTGCTATAACCCTTCTCAACTTTTGAAAATGAACCTCGAAGTGATGTTGGAACCGTTAATTTTATGTAGTAATTATTCATCCTAAACGCCCAGATTAGATCAATCGAGATCGCCTTATTTACTTCATCTTTTACGTATAGGGTTTTGCCAATTATAGTTGCAGAAATCTCAGAACGCTGTGTGCTTACGATTTTTGCTGGTTGTATGGATTTGCCACATAATGACTTCCGCATTACCTATGGATTATGAATACATTATTTTACAGGCTGAATCATGACCATCAAAAGGACACAGTTGTTGAAAGGTTGAAAAGGTCAATACAAACTGTACTTGTAGATCATGACAGATTCTGTTTTGTTTCTAGAATGGGCGGTGGGTGGCTTAAAACTACGACACTCATAGGGTAACTTCAAAATTGCTATAAATCTATCCCCTATAAGGAATCCAGGAAACTTAAATTGAGTGATTTTTAAGATATACTTTTTCATTGTATTCCTTAACTGGTAGGATCTTTATCTCCTCATAAAGATTGAGGAAGATTTATATAGTTTTTCACTGCCTATAATTCGAAAGAGTCCACATTGAAGCATCATATTTCATTCACTGATCGGCCAAACTTTGTATATATAGCTAATAAGGTTTGTTTATCTATAACACATATAATGCCGACCAGTGTTGCGAAGACCTTATTCCTATTTCGAAACTTAGGCGTGATTTCAGTAACATGGGCTTAGAAGGTCGGTTGGAGGAAAATGTATTCTCCACTGAGATAACCATTTACCAGACCTCATAAGTCATTAGCTCTATGAATTCTTGCTTGAATTGTGAAATTGTCCTCATAAGTTCTCATGTGTCTCCTTATTAAAGTTGATCGCTACTATATCCTGCTTCACTTAGTGTTTTCAATAATTTTCTTTGTGATACGGGCAGCAAATCACACCGGGTATATGATAATTTCCAATATTTTCTTATATTTATTTTACTTAAGTGCTATTTGACACATTTTGTCAACCTTAAAGAAGAAAACATTGTATCTTCATTCACCAAAACGCACCATTTCTTCCCCTTTTCCTTCAAAAATGACAATAAAGTCGTTTATTGAATTACGGTAGCTTTTCGGCTGAATGCAATTTTAGTGTCTTTTATATACAAAATTGTGCAACTTGTTGCTTAAAATCTGCCACATATAAAGAGTTTAAAGTGTTTAAGCCGCAATCACAATAAAGCAGCATCATATTCTACTGCTTCTTCTTCTTCTGCACACTCTCTTCTTCTTTCAGTGTATATTTTGTGGTGATTATAGTGATTTTGTTGTTGGCATTTTATGGTGTTGGAAATGGTTGAGATCAAATGATCGGTAGCAAAATATTTCATTATGTATGAAAGTTTGTCTCAAGTCTTTTTAAAAAGTGGACACACAGTTTATTGATGAATGAATGTGTGTGTTCCACATTAAGTGCGTCACTTTATTTAGTTGTTGTTTTTCCAAATCATTCACTTACTCACACATTTAGACATTCAGTTCACAAGCTGCTAGTAGTAGTCGTAGTCATCATCTTATAATCATTGTTATTTAAGGCCATTAGGAAGTCAAAATATTGA
Organism: Cochliomyia hominivorax; assembly: GCA_004302925.2. Lineage (NCBI taxonomy): Eukaryota > Metazoa > Arthropoda > Insecta > Diptera > Calliphoridae > Cochliomyia > Cochliomyia hominivorax. The sequence continues at coordinate 30,360,285 of PYHX02000467.1, read as the reverse complement.
ATGTTTTGTGCTCCTTTTCTCTTCTTCTTCTTCTTGGAGCAATAAAAATTTTTTTGTTTACTGTGATTTTTTGGTGTCTCTGGACTTACAAGGGATTTTTCTTTGTTTATAAAATTTTGAAAAATTAATATTATTATAATTATTTAAGCTTTTATAGTCCTTTTTCACTGATCACTGATGCTGATAAAAATCTTTATAGGAAACTGGATTTTGATTTATGTGACACCAGAAGTATTCGGTGATATTTTGCATTTTGTATTGAGTTTTTATGATTGATATTGAAATTATAGTTTATAGTTTTGGAACCTGTAATGTTAATTCAATTAGAGCAATTTTGGCATAAATTATTTTCACTTTTTTTGGAAGGAAGATTTTTTTAGGAAAGAAAAATGTTAATGACTTTATAGTGAGATTTTTTTTATTATCGAATAAAAGAAATTTCTAAGACGTTTTTAAAATGACATAAATGAAGAAATTTGTGAGATAAAGATTCGAGAGTTTTTAATAAAAAAAACGGTACTATTCCGTCTTTCGGAGAAGTACTTCTTTGTTAAACTGTTTAACACACAACAACTTTGGCTGAATGTCTTAATGCAACGACTTCGGTAGATAATTTCATTCTGCTTAACCATCCTAAGTTGATTATTTGAGCACTGTGGATTTGGATTCGTGTTCTAAAGCGGATATTGACTGTTTTACCTCAGCAAGTTCGCCACAGCAGCTTTGAAGTTGCACAATTGCAATTTCGGTAGACAATTTCTTTCTGTAAACTTTAAAAAAAATGTAACCAACATTTGAAACGGTACACTGAAGCTTTGGCTGACTCTTTTAACTCAGCGACTTCAGTTGGTACTTTCGGATTTGTATCATCGAATTTAGTTGACTTTTTTACCACAGGAACGCCGGTTATCTGCTTTTTCAAATTAACCAAGAAAATTGTATCCAACACTGCTACTTCGGTTGACTGTTTTAATATGCCGAGTTCTCTCGGTAGTTCGAACACCGCATTTTCAAAAATCTCTTTTAACACAGTAAATAAATCCAAAGGATACAGCGAAGAGATCCGACTCTTCAAAGTTTAACCAGTCAGTCATGAGTCCGAAGTAATCAACATAATCGCTATAATATAATAATCATAATTGAACATAGTCGGTTCTAGACTAAACTGAACTACATCCGGTGATAGCAAATCGACTTTACCACGCATTCAATGTATCGTTAAATGATGAGTCCTCATCTTCATGAAGCAGTTTTAATTTGAACTGAGTAAAATGAGAAAGGTAAAACGGTAATAATTTGTAAGAATCTATAAATAAACTTAAAGGACTGAGGAACTTAATTAGGATTTTGTGGGCATATCTACAGGTCACATGTTAATTGGACTGCAATGAACGCCCGTGTAGCAATGAATGAAAAATTATCAAAAAAGGGATGATTACAAAGCCATGGTATTCAAAACCGTGGACATTAATAATTCTCATTTAGTTTAAATTAGTTTTCAAATAAGTATTTTCGTTATGGGTGAATACGTCAATTAAAAGAGTTAAGCTGATAATATTATTGAAGACGTACTGAACTAGAACTGATCTAAAACTTACAACAAATCTGGAATGGATGTAATAGAGACCAAAACGTGAACATGAACGTATTAGTGCAATTATCAATGTATTTATCTATTTATATAACTTTATTCCAATTGCAGTTTGATTAATTTGTTTAAAATTTTCAACTAAAATCAATTTAACACTTTTTTGAATTCGTCTTTCACTAATACCAACACCACCCTCCACCCCACCCAAACATTTGAAATTAATAGAAATTTATTACAAATATTCATTTCCATAAATGAAGGTAAAAAACAAAAATCTAATTTTAAATTTAATATTTAGATATCAAAATTCAAATACCCACATAAAAAAGGTAAAAACGATCAGACAAAATTAAATGAAAAATACCTAAAAGGCGCTTAAAACTTTAGTTTGTTAAAGTCCATAAAGCCCTCGCTACAGCACAGTTTATGCGAAAGCCAATGAGGTTTTATAAAAAGATTATCTATGACAGCATATTAGACACAAATATAATTGAACCAAGTTTTTGTTTGTTTTTGCTTTTTGTAGCCTCAAAATTTTGACCAGAAAACAAAAAAAAAACACAAAGAAAGAAAATGAAAACTAAACAAAATACGGTTGTTGACTATTTTTATATTCATCAAACTATCGGATCTTTCAAAGAGTTTAATTTTTAAAAAAAGAGTTTTATTTTTTATCGCCCGTTGAACAAGAGTTTAATTCTAACAAATGATAAAAATCAAAAAGAAAAAAATCAAAAAAGAGCAAAATCCAAAAAAGAGTTTTATAACGAATAATTCGCAGAAATTGTTTTAAAATCGTGTGTGGCAGTGAAAAATATTTTTTATTAAGTTTACAACATTTTGTATGAATACATACAAACGTACTCACATATTAAAATGTGTTTACTTTTTTAGTATGAATTTTTAGTTGTTTCTGTTACTGCATTTTTTATTATAAAACAACAACAGTTAGTTTTATTGCGGCAAAAAATTTTTTAATTTTCTTTTCAATGATTTCGTAATTTTAAGTAGTAAACATGAAAATAAAAATATTTTTTTTTCGATTTTGTACAGAGTAAAATCGAAAAAAATAAAGATTAAAATTTTTATCGAAAAAAAGAGTTTTATTTTTTTAATCTTCTCAAGGAAGAGTAAAAAAAATAAAGATCATTTGAAAATAGAGATGCTGCTCCGATTGTTTCCATACTCTGCAAAAAAAAAAAAAAAAAAACAAAAACAAAAACTAAAACAATGAGGTTAAAGGAACGAACGTTAAACATAAAATTGGAAAAGAATGAAGACAAATAATATTGAATGTGCGCTAAAAAAGTAACAAAAAAGCCTAAAAGGTGTTCAAACACAATTGTTCGAGGGAAAATAATATCCCAACAGTTCTGATAATCTTATAAAAATATCAGAGAATATCAAGTCATTAATACGCAACTCTTTATTTTTATAGTAACAGACATTTTAAAGCTGATAATTAAAGAGCGATCACTTAAGATCACTCGTAACTAATACGTTCATTTGAAAAAAAACATCGTTTTTCTTTTAACAGAACTGCAGGGGTTTGAAAAATATATAGAAACAGTTTAAACGCGGAAACGTGCTTTAAATATCGCCTTATGATCGCACTTATGCGATCATTGTTAAAATCCTATAATACTAAATAAATAATACTTAAGTAAAGTTATACAATATTAAATGGGGAACCTGTAGTTTAAATGCGAAACGAAGTTAATAAAACTACTAAATGGTCAGTGTTTAGACGGCTTATAAAACTTATTAGATTTGCTACAAATAATTAAAGGAATGAATTCTTTAAACTCGGTATTTTTTAAACTTAACTAGAACTGAATTAGAACTAAACTAGAACTAAGACTGAACTAGAACTGAATTAGAACTGAACTAGAATTGAACTAGAACTGAATTAGAATTGAACTAGAACTGAACTAGAACTAAGACTGAACTAGAACTGAATTTGAACTGAACTAGAATTGAACTAGAACTGAACTAGAATTGAACTAGAATTGAACTAGAACTGAATTAGAATTGAACTAGAACTGAATTAGAACTGAATAAGAACTAAACTAGAACTGAACTAGAATTGAACTAGAACTGAATTAGAACTGAACTAGAACTGAACTACAAATGAACTAGAACTAAACTAGATTTAAACAAGAACTGAACTAAAATTAAACTGGAACTGAGTTAGAATTGTTCCATAATTGATTCAAAAGTAAACCAGAACTGAACAGGGCTGATCTAGGACCGATCAACAACATATTAAGACTTAAAGCACAACTTTCGAATTTCACTAAGAGAATTGAACTAGAACTAATTTAAAACTGTTTTAGAACTGAATTACATCAGAACCAAACTAGATCTGGTATAGGACTGAATTAAACTAAGATCACACTATAGTTGATCTTAAACTGATCGAGGATTAAACCAGAGCTGAAGTATCGAAAACTAAATGAGATTTGATATTAAACTGAACTAGAACTGATCTAGAATGAAAGCAGTAATGTGCTACAAACGACCTTAAATTAATTAGAAATTATGTAGGACTAAACAAGATATAAAAAACTGAAAATTTACATATATATAAAACTGAATTGGAATTTATCTCGATCGTACTGAAATAGAACCGTAATAAAACTGAACAATTATTGATCACGAACTTAACTATAAAGTAAAAAATTAATACCTTTTAAATTCTGACTAAATTTCTTGAACATTTTTTTTTCATATTGATTCATTCATGGTGATGGAAATCTGCCACAAAAGTATTTTCAAATTTACAATAACAAAAACTAACAAACACTAAACTTTAAAACAATGACTTAAATCCATCAAATTAAAAAAAAAACCAAATAAAATAAAAATATCGAAATATCGATGGATCCCAATAAAAATATAAACAAAATACAGTTTAAATTTATTACACTTACAGCGCCATCTATCAATTGGCTTTCTCTCACAAATAGTGAAATATTCGGCCGAAGGCCTTTTCACTCAACCACAAAGAGAACAAAAGACAAAAACTCAGTAGAAGAAGATGAAGAAAAAATAAAAACAAAAACAATTGGATTTTATAGTTAAAATAAATGTTATGTAATAATTATTATTGGTTTTATTTATGTTTCCACCCACCAAAAATCCGACTTTTTTTTTAATTTTTATGTTCCTAAACCCAGTTTAAAGGCTTTGAGTCTGAGACTGTTTGAGATTAAAGTTTATAAATGTTTTAGTATGTATGTGTGTGTGTGATGTTTGTTGTTAAAGCTCAACTACAGTTCACATAAATCATCGCGATAACAAATTACCAGCGCTTCCACAGTGTGTAAATGTATCTATTGTTAGCGATCGCTCTTCACTTCCAGCAGAAGAGGAATTGTTATTGTTAAAGCGGCGTCAATATGGTCCTTCTGCAGTTGCTTTGTTTTTGTGGTTTTATAGTGAAAATAGTTAATCTTTTTCTAAGCCATGAATGAGTTGATGGTAACGTGCTTAAATGGTGGTAAAGGAATTATTTTGGCAGAAGTAAATAAACAATGAGAGTAAAAGACTCACGCATTAGATTAAAATGTAGCCAATATGACGCATTGGGAAATAGATATCAATAGAGTTTAGATAACCAAGTGAATAATTTAAATGGAGATTTTTTTTGAGAACAGAACTACAACAGATCGCGACAAGAGAAGAACTGGAACTGAACTAGTTTAGAACAGCGCCATAAAGAACTAGAATATAAATAGAATTGATTTAGTACAGCAATTTGAACTGAACTAAACTTGAAACGCTTTAGAGCTGAATTAGAAAAGTATTGTATCTGAACTTAAAACAAGAACAAAAGTTGAAATGGACTAGAGAAGATCACAAACATATTGACCCTTGAATGTGGTCAATTAAAGTGTAAAGAATGACTTTAACACATTTGCGTCTGCTATAGCGACTCAAGAGTAGAACTATAATTGAAATAAACTGAACTATAGCGGAACTAACACTGAACAAGAACAGGTGAAAGGTAGAACTAGAACAGAATTAAAACTAAACTAGAACTGAACTAAGGCCGAACTTGAACTGGACTAAAACTGAAGTAGAACTAAACTGTATCTGAACTAGAACTGAACTAGAACTTAATTAGAACTGAACTAGAACTGAACTAGAACTGAACTAGAACTGAACTAGAACTGAGGTAGAACTAAACTGGATCTGAACTAGATCTGAACTAGAACAGAACCAGAACTTAACTAGAACTGAACTAAAACAGGACTAGAACGGAACTAAACTAGAACTGAACTAGAACTTAATTAGAACTGAACTAGAACTGAACTAGAACTGAACTAAAACTTAATTAGAACTGAATTGGAACAGAACTGGAACTAAACTAGAACTGAACTAGAACTCAAATAAAATGAATTAGAACTGAACTAGAACTGAACTGGAACTGAACTGGAACTAAACTAGAACTAAACTATAACTGAAACTAGAACTGAACTTGTACTGAACCTAAACACTAACTTAACTAGAACTGAACTGGAACTCAACTGAATCATAATTAAACTATAACCGAACTAGAATTTAAATCAATTAATAAGATTTTTTTTTAATCCAAATTCTTCATTAGGTTTCTCCAATCCACTGGCTGTGTTATGTTTACAGTAAAGAGTTGAATCTAACTGCACATAGTTAATAGTTTAACACAGATCAATCTCAATTTTAGTTTCTAGTTGTTGTTGTTATTGTTTTTTTTTCAACTATAAACTCTAACGCAAATAAATTTGAAATGTTTAAGAAAAAAATCAAATAAATCTATAATAAAGCGCACGTTCTAAAATCGCTTAGATACCAAAACTTGAAGTCTAGTAAACTAAAATGCGTACCTTTTAGTTAAAGTAAACGTGGTCTTAACTAAAAAACTTTAACTCGTACCAATAATAGTAGTTTATTTTTTATTATTAGTTTTTTTGTAGTTTCTATAGTTTTTATTCATTTTGGTTTTGTGTTTGTTATATCAATAAAAAGGCGGCTATTTTATCTTAAATATACTTTTTACAACATATTTCTTCTTAAGGTTTCAGTTGTTGTTGTTATTTTTGTTTTTTTCTTTTTTTTTTGCCAAGATTAATGCTCAACGATAGACTGAGAGTCTACAAAAGTCTTTCTGTTTGATATTTTTATATTTGGTGAAGAGGGGCATATTAACTTTGTCATTTCGTTTGTAACACTAAGTTATCATCTCAAACCCCATAACGTATATATTCTATATATTTTTCTTCGTATATATTCTTCTTGCATCAAATGAAAACCTGAATCGAAATAGCTATGTGCATCTGTCTGTCAGTCAGTCAGTCAGTATGTTGTTGACTTTCTCATATCCACAATAATTGAAGACAAAAACAGTGGTCAATGAAATTTTGCCTGAGTATTTCATATAATCCTGAGAAGTTTTCTATTTAAAATCAGCAAAATCGGTATAGTATATTAATAGATATAGACCGATATCTAAGGCAACCTCTAAGTTCCTGTGAAAAATTTTGTAAAACTGTTAATAAGAAATCGACAAATTAGAATAAGATTTTGTCAAGGGATTATTCAGTATCATTCCAAAAGTTATCGAAATCGGTAGAAAAAAGTTATAGCCAAAAATATATAACTTATTTTGTGACTCATTAAGTGTTTCGTGTTATATTTAAGAAAAACTTTTATACGTTTGTAAGTGTATGTGTGAGTGTGTATGTACGAAACATAATGTATTTACTTCACACACACACATATGTGCTGGAGGGTATTGAAAATTCTGCATTGCCGTATATAATATTTTTACTTGTTTTCTTTCAAATTTGAAAAGAAAAAACTAAATAACAAAAAAAATCAAAAAATAATAAAAATTTAACGTGAAACTTTAAAGAAAATGTAAAGTTTACAATTTAGATTTTATTTGAAGACAAAATAAATATTCGATTCGTTACATTGAAGAAATTGTTTGCTTATGATCATTTATTGTTATTATGGTTGTTGTTATTGGACAAAGTAGTTGTTACTAAAGTATAGTATTTCAAAATTTTGAGATCTTCATTCATAGATCTTTATGAGAACATCTTAGAGCGTAGAGTAAACAATTGACCTTAAGGCTATAGCATCTTTTTCTTTTTTTTGCTCTCCCCCAGAAATCGAAAAAGGATTTGTTTTTGTTTGTAAAAAAATAACATTTTAACTGATTGATTTTGGTTTGATTTAACTTTAGAACAAAATATTAAACAAAAAGTAAATAAAACTAAATCTGAACTCTATTAAACTTTAGAAAACTAAATAATTTTCTCATTAGAAATGTTGTTGTTTTTTGCTATTTTCATAAAAGATAAAAAATCTTTTATTAATAATTTTGTTAAAGGAAATAAATCTTTTTATACCCTACAGTACTACAAGTGGTGAAGAGGGTATATTAACTTTGTCATTGCGTTTGTAATGCTAAGAAGAAATCATCTAAGACCCCATAATGTATATATATTCTTGCATCAAATCAAAATCTGAGTTAATTTAGCTATGTCCTTCTGTCTGTCTGATAGACCTCAATGAAATTTATCTTGAGTATTTATACCAGTAAAATCGGTGTAGTATGTTGAAAGTTATAGAACGATATCTGAGACAATCTCTAAGTTCAAGCAAAGAACATTCTTAAAGTTGTCAAATATAAATCAACAAATTAGAATGTTTTTCGCTGTAATTTAAAGTTATATATACTTCATTTCAAAAATCGGTTCAGTGGAAGTTATAGCTAAAAAGAAAGATGTAATTTTATGACTCATTAAGTGTTCCAATGTTATACTTAAGACAAAATTGTATGTATGTTTGTGAGTGTATATGTGAGTGTGTAAAAACAATACATATTGCATTTACTTCATACGCACTTCAAGTGGAAGGTATTGAAGATTCGGCATAACCGAATATATCATTCTTATTTGTTGTTCGTTATGATTTATTAGTTATTAGATAGAAAATTATATATTTCAAATAAAATAATAATTTTTTCTAATAAAATATGAAAAAATAAAAATAATAATTCTCAATTGTAATTATTTTATTTTTAAAATATTTGAGAAAAAGATCTAAAGAACCGCTTTTTTATTTGAGACTTGGAGAAAATTAACCTTAATTTGTAGTTTTATTTTAATTTGTTCTTTCATCTTTTTTGCTTTTCATTTTAATAGAATCTAATAGATGCTGTCACAAATAATCTTTGCTTGACGAAGATTGACACTTCTATGTCAAATGATGACTGACTGAGTGCCGCTCAAAAAAAAATACACTGGATTTTTTTCTTATTGTAGGTAAAATAGCCAGAGCGGCTTGTGATGAAGCCTTAGAAGATTAAATATTTTCTAATGTTTTTGTAATTATGACAGGTTGTTAGAATTTGTATTTGATTTGAAATACCAATAAATAGGGGTTGTTAAAATTCGGTTAAGGAAACACTTGTTTATGAATGATTGTGGGCCAAGAGAAGTTAGAGTTATAATTAGAGTTTCATAAACGTTATGATAAGTCCAATTCAATAGTTTATATAGCATTTATACTCCTATAACAATGACAATAAAAGAAGCAAAAGTTTCCCTTGATAAAAAGCAATTATCTGGAAAGCTGAGTAAACTAAACTGAATTTAAACAAAACAATAACATAACTAGAAATGGACTAGAACAGAACAAGTACTTTATCAGAACTTGTGGTCCAACAATTGTTGATCCTGTTATTTTTCCTAAAACAATCATTAGCCGTTGACGTTACACTTCCAATTGCGTGAAATTCTGATGCCAGTAGGAAAAGCGAAAGGTAATTAAATCTAATTTGTCCCATAGAGACATAGAGAGGTCTCTATGGCGAAATAATGCGAAAAGTCCGATATATTGCATTACTGAACATCGTGCCTTACTAAACATCAGTAGCATTTATGAGTCCATTCTTAAGAAATATACCTTAACAAAAATGAATGCCTTTGCCAACGAAGAAGGACCTTTAATGCTGATACTATGGAGTGGTTTTCAGCTGGCAATAAAAACCACAAGTTAACGACATTTCAATGTGATTAGTTACGGAGCGGTTTCCCAGACTTGCCCCTAATAAAGGTATCTTGTGTACAGTACAAAGGTTTACTTTAACAACTGTTTTAGAATAGAAATAGAACTGAAATAGAACTAAAATAAAAATGAATTAGAACTGAACTAGAACTGAACGAGAACCGAATTAGAACAGAACTAGAACTGAACAAGATCTGATCTAGAACTGAACAAGAACTGAACAAGATCTGATCTAGAACTGAACTGAAGTAGAACTGAACAAGATCTGAAATAGAACTGAACTAGAACTGAACAAAAACTGAACGAGAACCGAATTAGAACAGAACTAGAACTGAAGTAGAACTGAACAAGATCTGAAATAGAACTTAACTATAATTGAACTAGAACTGAACAAAAACTGAACGAGAACTGAACAAAAACTGTAAAACTGAGATAGAGCTGGGACGAATAGTAGAGGATTTGACATGAACTGAGTAAAGTACTGAATTAAAATTGATCAAACGTAGAACTTGAGTGTAAAATAAGTGGAACTAAGATAGGAAAGAAAAAACTCTGAAAAGGAATAAAATCAAATTAGAACTAAGAATTATCTGTAGAGGATCCCAGCAAGAAGAGAACTAGAAACTTGACCGTAACTTCAATTGAATTTAACTTAAATTAAATTTACACATGTTTTTAACTTAAATTTAAATTATGGTCTCATTTCCTTCCAACATTTTATTATTATATTTGTATGTGTTACGTTTTGTTTGTCCACAAAAACTTAAATAATCTACTTACTGGTTTTGTGTCCCCACAATTAAGTCGTTTAATAAAAATGTTATAAAATTCCAATTGATAACAAATCATTTGAGTTGAACGTTTTAAATGTTTTCCTCCGTTTTTTTTTTTTTTTTGCTTTAGCATTTTTGGCGACCTGCCTAAAAAAACAGACCATAAAAATGTCCAACAGAGAAATTTGTCAGATGTTATGTCGAACATATAAAATATGTTTCGATAACAACAATGACGAACATAAAATGCTGCTAAAGGAAAAAAAAGACTATAACGCAGTCAACATCGGGGAAAAAAATAACAAGAGCAAATAATAAACGTATTAACGTGACACTTAATAAGCCGCAGGTTAAATACTCTAGTGTACAACCGAATAAACCAGTTAAGTTTAAAAACAAAAACAAATATAAAAATTAAAGGAACTTTTAATTTCAAAATCATTAAAAATATGTTTCTCTTACTTCAAGTACTGAATTTTTCAATATCAGTCAATTACTGTATTCAATTATTCGGTGGGTCTAATATATTTATTTATAAACTATGAATATGAATATATTTAAACACAATTTTTAGTTAATTTTTTTAAACAGGACGCATACAAAAAATTGTCCTCTCAATAATATATAAATAAGCAGCTGGACTTGAACTTAAAGAAAACAACAACAATAACAAAACCAAAAGGAATTAAAACCAAATTAACAGTGGGGTGAAATACTTTAAGAACTTTTAACAGCAGTTTACCACTTCTACTGTAGTCAGTTCGTATGTCGTTTAAATTTGCAAAAAACAACAACAAGAAACTGCAGCAGCATGCTTGAGTGCTTAGGCGCCACATGCAGATTTTTTTCTCTGCGGTTGAGGCGCTTAAGAAGAGACTCTGACTCTAACTGATCATTGAACATTAAAGCTACAAACATATATATAATTGAATACGTATTGAGATAAAAAGAAATATTCAAAAATAAACGTTTATATTCAATGAAATCAAACAGAAAGTGAATGCTATAGATAATGGACAGGAAAATTATAACTAAAAATGGATCCAGAACGGACGAAAAACAACTTAAATATATGTAAACTTGAACTAAAATACATTAGAACTTAATGTTCACGTAGAAGTACTGAGCTAAAATCCATCTAAACGGATCCAAAAAATATCGAAATCTACTCATCAACCGAAGTAACAGTGAAGTTAAAACTTGAACTAGAGAATTTCAATAAACCTTGAACAAGAAGTAAACAAAAACTAAACTAACTCTGAACAAAAACTGTACTATAACTGAATTAGAACTGAACTAGAATTAAACTAGAATCGAACTGGAACTGGACTACAACTGAATTGGAACTGGACTAGAACTGAATTTTAACGGGATTAGAACTGATCTAGAACTGAACTTGGACAAACTAGAATCGAACTAGAACTGAAAAGAACTAAATTAGAACTGAACTTGAACTAGAACTAGAAATAAATTATAACTGAACTAGAACTAAACCAGAACTGAACTGCATTATAATCTAAACACTGGACGAGGTTATATTCTATACACCGGACTCATCCTTGATTCTTGGTTATATTATAATCTTCACTTTATAGATAATAAACTAGATCTTTGTCTAGAATATAATTATAATCAAAATTTCGATTAGACTACATTTGAAACTGTCGACTAAGTTATAATATAGATTCTCGACAATATTATAACCTTGACTATGGACTTGATTATATTCTATATTGTTTGCATGATTATGAAACACTATCGATCATATTATAATTTTGTCTTCCCACTTAATTATAATCTAGATTCTTCTCTTGAAAACAATTAAGACCCTTCATTATAACTTTAGACTCTCAACAACTATAATCTAGATTCTGGACTCTCGAATATATTATAATTTCGATTTTCCACTAAATTTTAATGCAGACTTTTGACTAGAATATATTTTAGAGTGTCGGCTTAATTAAAATAGATTAAATTATATTCTTGTCGTCTATATAATTTTCATTTTTTTCCACTAGTTTATAATCTAGATTCTTGACTATAATGTAGCTTAGATCTTGTACTTTATTATAACCAAGACTTAATTATAATCTAATCGATAGTCCAAATTATAATCTTAACTTTTTAATGGAATAGATTAGACTAGTTTGTAGACTTCTAGACTGAATTGCAAATTAGGTTCTTCTTTAAATTTTTAGTTTTTCGAAAATTGTTGCCCTTACACTTGACCCGATTTTATTCTAGAAAACTTTCGGAAATCGAGTCATCAAGAATTAGTGTTAATAATAAATTTTTCCACTCTCAAGACCTTTCACTGTTTATTATAAAGATGCTTCGCACTCAGTTAGAACAAAAAAAGAACTGAAAAGAAAACCATTCAATTCTATAATTTATGTTCATTTCTTGATCGTAATGCATAAATATATAGATTATTAGTATTTTATGTTCATTCAGCTTAGAATTGAAGTTATTTAAATGCAAATTTTCAATTTCATGTTTAAAACAGATAAAAAGAATTATTCAAAAACTATTTAAAGTGAAATTGGTAATAAAACTATTTATTTGTTTAAATGATTTTAATTATAGATTTTAATTAATTTTCATTTGCAGAATTAATAAAATTAGAAAGATGACTACGAAAGAGAACAAGAAAAAAGAGATTTTGGAAAGTCCAAAAAATATGGATCTAAATAAGATCTAAAATATTTGTTAACAACTTTAATTACAAAGACGAATAAGTAACTGTCACTTATGTCATGAAATTCATTACACTTCCTCTTAGTGTTGCCACATATTTGAAAATATTATTTAATTGTTTGTGTGAGTTTAGTTCAAAAAATAGAAATTAAAGTTTTCAATTTAATTAAAATATTAATTGATCTTATCTCGATACAGTATTAACTACAATCTTTTACTTCATCACTTATTTAATTTTGATTATTTATTACTTTTAAGACATTGTAAGAGATTTTTAATTTAAAAAAAGAAGAAATATATTTTAGCGCTCTATTTATGAAAATTTACAAGTTTAACTCAATTACGAGAAAAAAGTTTAAATTAGAAAACAGAAAAAAAACTTAAAAATTGTTTTTCTTCATTTTTTTTGGGCTTCAAATAATTTATAATTAACTTTGCTTTTTCCTTCATCAATTTTGTTCAAAATATTGGGTATACAAGTTAATAATGGCAATTATTTCTCTTTCAAAATTGTATTTAATATAACAACAAAATGTATTGATAGATAGTTATAGTCCATGCTTCAGACTAGTTATAGATAATTATAATCTAACAATCAATAATAATCGAAATAATATAATAAGGAGTGAGATCGAAAAACTTTTATAATAAGAAAGACACTTAACTTACAATTTTAATTTGTTTATTTTTATAGTTTTTATCACCATTAATGAAATGTTAAACCCTTTTCGGTAACCCATTAACATCAACGTTTTTATTGTGCTTTCGGTCACTTTGCTCGAACAGTTCATCTGTTCAAAATCTACCACGTTTTCGAACACTCTTTTTGTGCTCTTTAAATTTCTTTTAACAAGAATCCAATATCTTCCCAATGGTCTTAGCTTCGGGTAGTTTGGGGGATTTGCCTCTCTTGGTTCAAATATCACTTCACATTACCAAGTCAGGCCAAAAATGGACACATTATGAAGCCTTATGCATGGAAACAGCGTTTTTTGTAAACATCCCGTAATTTCGAAATTTATAGAGTTCGTTATAACATAAAATTGGCTTCTTTGTCGCAACCGCCATACTAAGAACTTTTTGGGAAATATTGACTGCTTTTGGGGTCCTAAACTTTTCTTGATCATTCCTTCGAGCATCAGCAATATACAATTTTTACCAGGAAGTTTCGAAAAATCTGCCAGTATAGAGGTTTTCAACCATATTAAAAATACTTTCTATTTTTTGATTTTAGTAACATCATGTGGACCATTCCTTCTACCTTAACCAGGTTTCCTATTCTCTGTTTTTGGCATCTAAATTTTTAACAGCGTTCCCGTCTGCAACTTTATTAACCTTGTATTAGCTTTAACTTTTCGTACCAAATAGACCGTGTACTGGGCTAATCTGCAACTTTCCTATCGGATGTGTTGGGAGCTCTTTTGAAAATGCTTTCTATTTTCATCTATCAATAGTATAAATCCTAGACCAATTAATATTCTACACTGTAAACTGGTCAATAGTCTAAATTCTCGACCAGTCAACATTTTAAACTGTAAACTGGTCAATAGTCCTAAACTCTTGACTGGTTTAAAGTCTAAATTATAGACGAGCTAATAGTCTAGATTTTAAATTATTAAATCTATTCTAGATTAGAAAACAGTCTAAACTCAAGACAATTTAATATTGCAGTCTCTAGACAAGTTGGTAGTCTAGATTCTAGATTAGTTAACAGGATAACTCTAGACTATCAAACAGATTAGATGTAAGGTTAGTTTATAGACTATAGTTAATAGTCTAGTTTCTGAACCAGTTTATAGTCTTCTGCTTAAATGGTTTGTTATTATTAACACAAATCATATATGAGAGTTTCACCAAAAGTTATCTAAATCGATAATATTATTTTGTGTACCCAATATTATTTTCAGCTTCTGTATTAATTTAATATTCATTTCTCAGTGTGTGTGTGTTTTTTTTAGGAGAAAAATAAAATTAAAAAAGAAAAAAATATTATTTTGTTGTAGTAAAAAATCTAATTAAATATTTATAAAATTTTATAAGAAAAACAACAACAAAAATTGGGTGCGCATCAACGTCATTTTTCTTCTTCTTCTATATTTTTCACAACTGATCCAAGTTTCGTCGTTGGTTGATTATCGCTTCAATTGCATTCAGTTTGTCTGCCTGCCTGTCTGTCCGTCTGTCTTCGTTGGTTAGAAAATTTCAAGATTGACTTAAACTGACTTTATTTTCTTTTTACCAATCACTTCTTTTCTCTTCCTCTGCTTCTTCTTGAGGTTATTTTAAATTTTATTTTATTAAAAAAAGTAAATTTTATAATTTTTAATTGCTTGATTATCTAAGAAGTTAAAATTAAAAATGAGAGAGAGATTTTTATGAGTGAGAAAATGGCTGAAATTAAATTAAATGAAAGGAAAATGTCTACAGTTCGTTAGCAAGGGAGATAGAGAGAGGGGAAAGGGAACGTTTTAAAGTTGAGGAATGTCTGCTTGATTTTCTAATTTAAGTAATTGAGGGTTTTTTTAATGTTTTGGCAAATTATATTGTTTTAATAAATTTTTTATCATTATTAATTATGATAATGCAAAAAGCAGTTTAAATTTTTGATTAAAAATTTAATGAGATTTAAAAAAAACAAAACGAGGTACCACATTTAGAATAACAATCATAGACTAGCGGCCATCAACTCTAGAGAACTAGTTTCTAGAGTCTAGTCTAGAAACTAGACTAGAGTCTAGTCTAGAAACTAGACTAGAGTCTAGTCTAGAAACTAGACTAGAGTCTAGTCTAGAAACTAGACTAGAGTCTAGTCTAGAAACTAGACTAGAGCCTAGTCTAGAAACTAGACTAGAGTCTAGTCTAGAAACTAGACTAGAGTCTAGTCTAGAAACTAGACTAGAGTCTAGTCTAGAAACTAGAATAGCGTCTAGTCTAGAAACTAGACTAGAGTCTAGTCTAGAAACTAGACTAGCGTCTAGTCTAGAAACTAGACTAGCGTCTAGTCTAGAAACTAGACTAGCGTCTAGTCTAGAAACTAGACTAGCGTCTAGTCTAGAAACTAGACTAGCGTCTAGTCTAGAAACTAGACTAGCGTCCAGTCTAGAAACTATACTAGCGTCTAGTCTAGAAACTAGACTGGTCTAGAAACTAGACTAGAGTTTAGTCTAAAAACTATATTCATATCTATAAACTACACTAGATTCTTATCAATAAGCAAGTCCAACACGTAATGTTCGATATTTAAAGTTGTATGTTACTTCTATATTGAGGGTCAAAGCAACGTTGTAGCCGATTTGTTGGTATAATTGAAACAAGCGAAATTTAACTAAAATCCACTAATATAAAAAATAAGCTCCATTCTTTCTTCCTAAGCAACTGCAAACCCTTCTCTTCGATCCATAAACATAACACCTGCTTTATTCCTGGCACTTGTTTAAAGAAAATGAAACAACAAATACAAACAGATCATCTATATACATACATATATACATTAGATGTATGTAAGTACATATTTACATATATTTAAGAATATATAGTCAACTTTAAGAGTAATGCGTGCGTGCACTGATATGCTAATGTTGTCGACGATTCGTCGTCATCGTCATCAACTCTATATTGTCGACATCAGGGATAAATACAAATGTATATAAATGTGTGCTCTTATAAGACCATAAAGAAAATACCCCTTTTTTAAAAAAAGTTTCTTTTAGGAGAAAAAGGAAACGAATGAGAAAAATGTAATTCTCCGCCAAAAAGATGAAAAATACAAAAAAGAACAAGAAGAAGAAAAATGTCTACAACAAAAATAAAATTAAATTAAATTAAAAACAAAAAAGTATTTTAAATAAATTAAACAACATTTGTTTAGTTTTTAGTTAAACTTTATTGTTATTTTTAGTTGTTTTCTTTTTTTTCATATTTTTTTTATTGGAGTTTTTTGTTGTTGTTGTTATTTTCCTTATGGTAGCAAAAACTCATTTAATAAATCATTTATGAATTATGACTTTATTTCAGGAAAAAAAACAACACCGCAAGAAATTCTACAAGGTTTTTGCTGTTTGTTGTTGTTGTTGTTTTTATTTCAAATATTTTTTTATTCGTTAAATTAAAACCAGAATTATGGCGGTTTAGTTGTTAATAAGAAATAATTCATGCAAGTAGAAAGAAATTTATTTAATTTAAATTTTGGATTTGAATTTATTTAAGTAACCATTCATTCATTCAATCATTCATTCATTCATTATTCGTCTGCTCTAATTCCCGAAGATGGCATTCGTCATTCATAAAATATAATACACAGAAAGAAATATTATGAAGTCAATTAAATCAATAATTTTATTGAATTGATTAAACTTACATTAAGCTTTCTAACAAAGCACAGTGTTTCTAAATCGATATATTTTGGAAATTATTCTGTAAATTTTGAACCTTTACAGAATAATACAGTTGATTTAAAGGAGTGCTGATCCCTATTTAGTTAAGGATGATATCTCGCGAGAAATACATATTTTTTATTTTTTGTTCTAAACTATATAACATTCTAACTGTTTTGTAAAGAAATCTTGGGAAGTACGTGTTGGCTAATCTAGACTTTCTCTAGTCGAATTTAGCTATTAACCTCAACAACTAAAGAAAACCACTGCTAAATTCTATGACCCCACATTACTTTTGTCCGGAGAAAGAAAAACTTCCTCCAATGAAAAAGCAAGTTTCTGGTCAAACTGGAGCTATGGTGACCTATTTGACACCCTACGCATTATAAGGAGAGAGAAATGGTCTTCTCTCCTGTACTTACTGTTCATATATTTCATTCAATAATCAGACGAACTACCAGGGGTATCTTGGAAGATATGTACGATGATTCTGAACTCTCAGTTCTGCAGACTGTCAATGTCACAACAATTTTAAGTCTGCTCTTTATCACCACAAAAAGTGAACCTGGTATTAAATAACATCACACAAAAACTACATGTTTTCATCATCAAGTACTTCAGATTATGTTGGCCTAAAAACATCAACAGGACAGATCTCTGGAAACCATAATAATACAAATAAACTAAATCAGTCTATACTATCAGAAACAGCTTGAAAATATAACCAGAATGGCGCTTGAGTCAAATTCTCAAGCTCAAATGGCTGTGGCCGGCCACGATCTAAAACAACATATAGGAAGACACAATAACAATTGAAAATCGTATAAGATGGTGATTCTTGATGATGGAACAAAAAATAACTATTTTTGGGGTAAACATTTGTTAAAAATTAATTTCGACTGAATATTTCTAAAGCTTTAAGAGATAGATTTAAGCGTATTTTTATGGAAACTGTATATAATTTATTTTACCTCAATTTATTAATAATTTTTGGTGAAAAATCAAAATACCGGAGGTTTGCAATTTTGGAGGGTCATCGACAACGTCGCTGTTTTAATAGGGGTCTGTTCATCTTCAAATCAAGTTGAAAACATCTTATCTCTAACCATGTGAAATTTTATTACATTATCTCTAAGGAACCAAATGTTACAGAATTATTTCCAAAAAAATTGATATAGAAATTCTATTCAATGGTTTTCTACACATAACCTCACTTTTGAACATTTCTTTGTAAAACATAACCTCATCTTTTTTTCAGTGTTTTATTTTTTACATTTCCACCTAAATATTGCAAAATTTTCTCAAGACTTCTTTTTGAAAAAAAAAACTGTCTGTAAAGTTCTAGTTTAGAGATGCATTAATTCATTAGATTTATTTCCCTGACTTTGTGCCTTCATTTCTTCTATTTTATTACTGGAATAAAATTAAAAATAAAAGAAATGAAAATAATAATTTATTATCTTAAGTGGAAAGAAAGAAAAGATGAAAAATTAAAATTGTCGGCAAATTCACTCTGTTATTTTTTTATTTTTTATTTATTTTTTGTTTATAATTCATTAAAATTGTTATTTAATATTTTATTTCAATTAATTTTTAATGCAATTTAATATTTGAAAGGTGAAAAATAAAATAAAATAATTTACAATTTTTATATTTTTATAGCATTTCTGCTTATTGAAACACATAATAACGCTATAACCTGAGAATGACTTTTATTATTTTATAATATAAATTAAATTTGATATCATAAAAATTTATATGAGAGTCTTTTAAAGAAGCATTTTAATACATGTTTTACATTATGGAAAATATAGGGAGGGTCAAAATATGTTTCACATTTACGACTACAGTAGAATATCATGAATTAGAACTCTCACAAATTTGAACTGTTCAGATATTTGACATTAATCCTCTAAATAAGATCTCAGGTCTGTAGAAAATACTCTGGCAAAATTTCATTGAATTCTGTCAATTATTGTGGATGCCAGAGTTCCAAAAGTAGACAGACAGAAATGGAATCAGATTTCGATTTGATGCGAGAATAAATGTACATTATGGGGTCTGAGATGATTCCTTTTAACGTTAAACACAGAGTGACAAAGTCAATATATCCTGGTGGTGGTTGAGGAAATAAAAAGGGTGAATATAAGACTTTAAATTATTTTAGCCGTTATCGGCCTTTATTCCTAATTCGAAAGTATTTCAAAGAGTCAATAGTATATTAAGATTCTCTGAATGAAAAAACGTTCAGAAATTGGAACAACACCTGGAACAAAGTGGTTATAATTTCGAAGAGTCTATTGTATAAGTAATTTTTTAATTGACCGATTTGTATGATTTTTTGTAAAATGTCAGAGGCTGAATTTCATTAAGGCAACTGCTTATATGTTACATGACAACAATAGACCAAAGGACAGGCAAAAAAAACAGATAGACTGACATACAAACGTACGGATGAACGTATGGACAGAACTTATCCATTCAGATTATGCTTTGTTTGATGCAATACCCTCGGAAGGACAAAATTATTGTTATTCAGTGGTATAAGTCCGTGAAGAAAGAAAACCGACCCCCGTAGAACTTGATATTCTCATTTTTTAGAGATTTATTTGCTTGTATAAATCGATCTTCTTGAAATGCGGAATTTGATCCAGTGCAGGATTTATGAGTCACAAAATGTATGTTATTTTAAGGAACTACAATTCCTGCTGTGCATTTATATAGGACGTATCCTTAATATTGAACCGTACATGACCGATATCTATAAGCTTCCCTTTAATCTATAATACTTAGTAAGACGTTTCAAATTTCATGTAAAATTGCGATCTGTAAAGTAGTCATAACGTTTAAATGGACAGACGGAACTATGGACTTTTCTATGTGTTACAACCATCAGTCTAATGCATCCTCCAACCATCTAGGGTGATGTCGAGCAGAAAAACGGGCTACCGGAGAAATATCTAGATTTTGGTACATTTATATAATTTCGAATCTTAGACTTATTTAATTCTATACCCTACATCATATTGTTAGTTGTAAATGACAACTACGAAAAATGTATGAACGGCCCCATAAATATGATAATCATGTTTATGTGAAATTTATGCGTTTTATCCAGGTTGTTATATGGGAACCATAAAAAATTATGAACTAGCCCTCGTATTATTTTGCACATCGGTTTATTTTTAAAATTATCTTAATTTAACCTTTGTAAATTAAAGATAATTTTAACCAATTTCAATACCGACATCCTTGGGCCAATACAATGTCACGTGCCAAATTTCATCAAGATATCTTTTAGGTTAACATGGACTGGCAACCGGAGCCTAAGCAAATATTTCTATGGTGGTGTAGAGTATAAAAAAAATTTACTTAAGTGAAAAATTTGATTTTTAGTAAAAATCGTTTTTTTATGGAAAAATGATTTTCAGCAAAAAGCGCGATTTTT